>BQNB010019199.1:26429-63478 GCA_026074375.1 Tanacetum coccineum
AATGGAACCGAGTAGAAATGGATAATATTATTCGGTTACTGAATGTTTTTTTCTTAGCCTCGGGTTTACGAATAAACATCAACAAATCTAGTGTTTTTGGTATCGGTGTCTCAATAGAAGAGTTAGAAGAGATGGCGCGTGTGACACGGTGTTCGCCAGGTTCGTTACCTTTCATTTATCTTGGGCTTACAATCGGTTCTAATATGAATTTGGTAGCTCATTGGCAAGGGATGCTCGATAAATTCAAGAATAGATTATCTACATGGAAGGCAATACTTCTTTCTATTGGAGGTCGTTTGACTTTAATAAAGGCAGTGTTGGGAAGTGTTGGTCTATACTTTATGTCGATCTTTAGAGTGCCCGAAACAATTCTTAAATTATTAGAAAGATTGAGGGCTAAATTTTTTTGGGGTGGAGATGAAAACTCAAGAAAACTTGCTTGGATAAAATGGGAAAACATTCTGGCATCTCTTGAAAAAGGAGGTTTGGGTATCGGTAGTTTGAAAGCTTTCAATCTTGTTCTCCTGCAAAAATGGAGGTGGAGGATGGTTTCTAATCCGAATTTGTTATGGGTTAAAGTCATCAAAGCTATTCACGAAGAGGACGCGGGTCTGGATCTAAAAAGTTGTAACACCAATGGGTTATGGGCAAAAATTGTTAGGTCCATAAATTTTTTACATTCTAGTGGCATTGTTCCTAAACAAACGTTGAGATTTAAAGTAGGTTGTGGCTCGCATGTGAGATTTTGGAAGGATCATTGGATCGGTGAAAGTCCTTTATGCCAACGGTACAATAGACTTTGTAGGTTGGATTTGCAACCTTAGTGATTGGTTCGCGGCCGTTTTGTAGGTGGGGTATGGTCGTTCCAGTGGAGGCGAAAAGTCACGGGCCGGGGTAGTGATCTTTTGGCTTGTTTAATGGATGATTTGAATCATATTACGATACTTGAAGGCGATGACACTTTTAGTAGGAATATTGGTAGCACTGGGTTATTTACCGTTGGAGCTACAAGAAATCACATTGATGATCTCATGCTTCCAACAATGGATATCCAAACTCGATGGTACAAAATTCTTCCTAGAAAGGTAAATATTTTCTTTTGGAGATTGAGATTGGATCGGCTTCCTCATCGCTTGAATTTGTCTCGAAGAGGGTTAGATATTACTTCGATTATGTGTCCAGTTTGCTCGAATGGGGTGGAATCAAATGAGCATATCTTCTTCTATTGCGAAGTGGCTTCAAACATATGGAGATTGGTTCGTATTTGGTGCGATATGTCCATCCCGATTTTGAATTCTCACTCGGATTGGTTGGAGTGGATCGAGAATCTTCAGATATCAAATGCTCTCAAGGAACGGATGATCGTGATTGTTGTTACTACGTGTTGGTGTCTTTGGAACTATCGCAATTCCGTCACATTTTTCTCTAAAAACTTGAGAAAATGTGATATTTATGATAGTATTCATCTTTTTTCGTTTTCTTGGTTAAATAGTAGAAGTTCTAATCGATTAGCTTGGAATGATTGGCTAAGAAAACCGTTGTAATTTTTCTCTAGCTGCTTGCTAGAAGTTCTTTTTTTGTTATATTTATATTAATCTTTTTTGCCGTCAAAAAAAAAGACGTACAACTTATGATAATTCAAATGTATGGTAAATAAGGGCATGATATATATGTGAAAAGGTTTTGTTTACGTATGATAATTAAATAATAAGAAAATTCTGTATATTTTTATGCATTTTTATACACGTGTGATAATTAAATAATAAGAAAATTTAAAAAATAATTAGAAAAGAAAAAGAAAACATATTTTTGAGTGAATTACAAACGGTCGTTAGTCAAAAGGACTAACGGTGCAAGAGATGACTCTAAAACGTATGATAATGAATCAGAATTTGAAAGTTGGATGGGTATTGTGGTACTTTTTTGGGTTCGTGTCTGATAATGGCTCATATGAGAAAGTATGTGATATTTATATGTCATTAACCCTAATGTTTATTATAAAACTTACAAAAAATGGAAACCTTCGGGTGCATTCAATGTTTTGACCCGCACCCGTACCGCGGCATTTTACATTTGTTACCGGGATCCCATACCCATCCAAACCCGCTGAATTTAACTATGATCCCAACCTAAACCCATGTGTCTTTCAACACGTTATCATATTTCTCTGTTATTTTTATACAGGATTCCTCAGCAAACAACAAAGTTCAGGATCCCATCTGTTTGACGTGTTGTTATCGATGGAATTTGAGTTTATATGTGTCTTGCCGTGTCAAATCAATTTGAATTGGGGTTGATGATACCTCAAATAAACAAGTTTTTCTTATGGTATTTCATTGCTTTTGCATTAATTGTTTAAGGGTTAATTGATTGAGGTTAATGTTTTTTTTGTGGTTGGGGTTTCATTCTTTAGTATTCTGTTGAACTTTTGCAACTTCAAGCGATCGTGATACTATCGCAGATATGCATTTCGATTGGTTAGATAAGTCATCCCTCCCTTGGCAGGCTAGCACCCACATGCGTCGTGTGTTGTAGCCATGGTGGGTTGGACTATTACTTTCGTTGATACTTGCTTAGTGTGTGTGATTACAAAATGGTGTGTAACTTAATTAGTCCATTGTGGGTGCTGTCCGAATGTGTGATTTTGCATTTGTGTGTTTACTTCATTTGGCTCGACTCTTGCTAATTTGATGACGTGTGATAGTGGTGGGTAAAATCGTGGACCCATGTATTATGGCGGTGCAGCTCGCCTGCACTTGCTTGCAGTCATGGTGGGGAGCATACCCTTTATTTGGTTTCTGCAATGTAACTTTCACTTGCAACGCGAATCCGTGCGTATGCTTATGTTGCGCTTTGTTGATGCTTGATTTGTTAGTGCTTTCCTGATGGCAGCACGTTTGCTTATGCCCATAACGCCCACTAATTGTTTGTTGTATATAATTCGCTAGGCTTCCGCTTTGTTTGTTGATGGTTGGTTTGCTGACAAAAATCAAACAGCGGGATTTAATGTCGCTTTCCAGATTCGCACTAATACTATTTTATAAAAAGGCGATGATGAGTTTATCGGTAAGGAGGAATGGAAATGAAGTTGTTTGTATCTTGGCGGGGCAACTTCCTTAAGTTGCAGCCATGGTAGATACGCGGTATTTTCCGATGCTCTACCCTTCTAAGCCAACCACAAAATGTACAATATCCAGGATCACCGGATCCTAATTAAATCTTTTAACCCGCCTGACCCGACACGTGGTTAATAAATACGCCTGATTGAGTATTTATTGTTACCCAAAGCTGACCCTAATTTATTTTTGTACACGTGTTCACTACGTGTACCAACTATCTATAAATTCCGTTATGATGCTATGGTGTTCCTTTTCGTCTGTAAATTACGTTTAGAGCATTCTTTTACATTACCCTCCATTTTTCTATGAGTCGCCTAAAAACTTTTTAAAAAGGGGACAAGTGGGTATTCATTCTGTGACAACTAAACCAAATGATTCATTCTAAACACAAAAGTTTAACCTTAGATTCTACGTGAGCCATAGATCAGATACCTCTATAATCTTGCTATGACCTAAAAATAAGACAAAGAAAAATGCTAAGTTAGTCGGATACTTCTACATACTTGCTATGATTGGTGACAAAATGAAAATGTTTAGATTGAAAAAAGATGAGGTTGACGAATTTAAGTGCAAATAAGCTCAAAGCAGCATATCCCGGAGATGGAGGAGAAAGGTATGTTTCTTTGTCATCTTTTTTAATATTATTTTATTATGTTTAGTGCTTATTATTTTGTTTGTGAATTAGTTGTTGTAATAAGGTGTAATTTACTTTTGATATTTGGTTGTTTTGTTGAGAAAGAATGAGGGAGGTGAGTTGTATTTGAAGGTTTAGTAGGTTAGTTATGTTTTTAGTTGAATAAGCACTTTGAAATAAGGAGTTGAAAATAAAAAATAAGCAATTTTAAATACCCTTTTTGATATAGCCGGCTTATGGCTTATTTGGTTTTGGGCTTATGTTTTATAACCTCACTTTTTTGTGGCCTAATAATCAAATATCAAAATTTTCGGCTTATTTTATGACTTATGGGTTATATGAGCTTATGTAAGGCCATTGCTCTAAAAATGCGTATATTTTAAGCTTATGGAAAATGAGCTTGAATCACATAGCAAGACAATGAGAACGTTTTTTTTCGCTATGCAAAAAGATATTATATCTTACAAAAACATAAAAGGTGTTTAAGATTGAGCTTATAAATAATCAAAGCTAAACGCTATTTACTTTACTGAATTACTTATGTATAGCTCTTATTTGACACTTATATATAATTTTTTTTAATTTTGTTATTAGGAGTGCGCTACTTTTAAAATTATGTTTAGTTAGCTCTGTTTAGGTCTGATTTTATCGAGTCCTGCATTATGCCCTACTCTCTCTACATTCATGTTTATTACTGAAGAGACCGTAATCTCATATTCGCTATGTTTCACTTGTCAGATTCATCAAGGAACGGAAGAAAAAATATCCACAAAAAGAGACAGTTGTTGCAACTAAGTTTGCTGTATTTCCATAGAGGTGGTCCTTTACCTCTTTGCCTGTTTACGTGTTGGCTTGAACTAAATGATACTACCTAAGTGAATTTTCATTTGCACTTCTAGGCCAAGGATATGAGGAAACAAAGGTACTTTCCTACATTAATGTATTATGCGAGTCGCTATTTGTCACTTCTTCCTTTTCATATTTCAAGATCTTTTAATGAAAATTTATCTGTTCATTTTTAGTACCTTATGAAACGACAAAAACAAACAATCAATGGCTTGATTAAGGAAGCTCTACTAGAATTCGAGGCTAAAGGCGTGAAGGTGTTTAGCCTTGGTCTACTCAACCAGGTGACTACATAGAATTTTGATATGCAGGTGACAATATATATGGTTCATTTAAATTAATATCTGTTGTGTAACTATTTTAGGGGGAGGAATTGTTGATCCCGGTCTGAATAGATCTTTCTAGCCTGTTAAGGGTGGTAGTCAATCTGGATAGATTCAAACTAATTACAAGAGAAACAATGACTATGAACAATATAAGTTATGCGGAAACTAACTTATACTGCTAAGAAGAACAATGAATAAAATAGAACTTTGATTACTATTAATCTGCTAGGTTACAGATTACTAACTATGAATATTTTTGAGAGACTTGTATATCTAACTAGTGTCGTAGAGTTCCTTTTATATACCAAGGAACCCTAATGGGCTTACAAAACGTGTGAAGAGATAATACATATCTATTCCTATTATAACTCATGCATATCTCCTAAGAGTACTAACTATTATATGTTAGCAGTACTAACTTACTACTAGCAGCACTAACTATACTGGCAGTACTAACAATGTACTGGCAGTACTAACTATTTATAACTAACAGTACTAACTACTTAGTCTATTTTCTTGAATCTTTAGCAGTCTTCACCAGCAGCACTAAGTAGAACTAGCAGTAGTAACTTGTATAAGTAGCAGCACTAAGTTGTAGAAACTTCTGAAACCCAACAATCCTCCCCTAAACATGACGTTCACTTGTTAACCTTCATGTTTCTTCAGTTTGAGCTTCTTGAACACTAGGAGGATGTATCCAAACACACTGCTACTCTTTAATCTGCTCTTTGATGAACTTGAACTCTTTTGTTACTTTGTAAACTTGAAATTCCTTAGCTTTTAGTCTTTGGCACCATCATAGCATGTCAGCAACTCAGCAACACAGCTACACCAACTAAGTTGGCTTTGTAGTTTTTGGCTAACTACCAACCATAAATGGATTTGATATTTCTTTACCAATAGCCGTTTGCTCTGGAATAGCCAATGCTTTATTGCAATAACATGGTGCATTGATAACCATATAGTTTTGAGTAAACTATCTACTATCAACGAATTTGAGATGTCTTTACCAAGAGCCGTTTGCTTTGGACTAGCCAACTCTTTACTGTGAAGCATGGTGAGTTGAGAACCATATAGTTTTTGGCAAACTATCAGGCATTAACGGATTTGAGAAGTCTTTACCAAAAGCCGTTTGCTCTCCGGTTCTTGATGTCTGTTAGACATGGTGAACTGATGACCATTTGTTGTGTGGTTATAAATCCAACACTTGAAGGTCCGTTCCACTTCCATCATAGCTTCCAGATTCAT
The DNA here is from genome assembly GCA_026074375.1 of Tanacetum coccineum. Taxonomy (NCBI): domain Eukaryota; kingdom Viridiplantae; phylum Streptophyta; class Magnoliopsida; order Asterales; family Asteraceae; genus Tanacetum; species Tanacetum coccineum. Next base: position 32,603 of record BQNB010019199.1, read on the forward strand.
CAATCTGCTTTTGAATGAATCTAAGCAAATTATAAGCACTATCACTTGCAGACTCAGCAATCAATTTCAAAGACATCACCCTCTCAAGTGTTTCTTTTATGAGTGGATATTTCCTCTCTGCAAGCATATGAATCTCAGTACCATCTTCCAGTATCAAAGAATGTACCTCATAATTCTCATAGAAATTTCAACTTAAGAATCTCTGCAGCCTGAGCATCCTTGGTAGTCTCCAAAGCAAGAACCCTGTTTGATAAGTTAGTGCAAAGAGATAATAACTCCTCTAGGTTTAAGCCACCCTCAGCTCTTTCATATGTGTTACCACCTGAACGAGGACTATCATTGGATAACTGAACCTGATTCCCTTTATTCCCACCAGTGCCCTCTAAGTTTATGCTAGGGCTATGGGTATTGTCAGGTCCAGATGATGATTCTATGACATGGGGTTGGTCTCCTACACTAGGTTGAGTAGGAGAAGGTGTTGTTTTAGATTCAGTGGGTTGGTCTGAACCTTCACCCTCTTCTACTTCTATAGTTGCCAACATATTAGGAAATAAAGGTGTAATTCTTCCTAAAAACTTTAAACCTTTTCTGGACATGTTTGAAAAAACCTTTTGAGTGTGAGCTGGTGTAATATAAACATCATTAAAAGGTTCAACAAGCTCAATTTGATTATTCAAGAACATCATTAAAAATCTTGGATACATAAGAAATTTCTTTTTAGGATCATCCAAGTTCCTCAACATACCATCAAAAATAAGTTTAGAAAAGTTAAAGTTTTGATTTGTTGCCAAACATATAACAGTTGAAGCAATATTTGTTGAAAACTTATTCGAGCTTGTAGATTTTGAACTTAGGCAATGAAGGATGGTATGTATCAGATTCTTCCATTGAGGAGAAAATAGGGCTTTTTGAAAAGTTAGTTTATTAAGTTCACCCTCATACCTCATCCATGCAAGGTTTTGAAAAATAGCTTCATTTGTTAGGCAATCAGTACCATCAGCATCATTAAGGAGAATGGAACTTCTTATTGATGCTTCTGTTACTACTACTGCCTTGCTATCAATAGTAGCATGAATTTGCTTCTCATCATTGACCGTTTGGGAACTAGCAGTGTTCCAAAACTGTTCAATATAAGATATATAGATAGTAGGACTTACAGTGAGAGCATGATGTATCGAACTTGATGTAAGAAAGTCCACTATCATGAAATTTTGAATTTCATGCTGTTTTTTCCAAATACGCGACCATGTTGTGTTGATCAACAAACTCCAAATCAGCCATAGATGCGTTGAAAAGTTTGAGTAAGGTGTGGGATATGTTCAATTATGAGACTATGAGGGTTTGGTAAAGTTAATTGAGATTTTATAAAGATGTGCTTTAGGGTTTGAGATGATCGACTGAATAAACTTGAGTCTTTATCTGAAAGAAAGAGTATTATAGAAAGAAAGATCAAGAATTATCCAATTCATAAACCCCTATAAGCAAGTTGTTGGCGGAAATATCTCAACGGTTATAATTAATTAATGAAAATATGTTATGCTCTCAAACAGTAGTAACGGTAACAAGCAGCACAAACTTTTGCTGGCAGCACTAACTTTATGCCTGGCAGCACCAACTTTGCCTGGCAGTACTAACTTTGTGCCTGGCAGCACTAACTTGTTAGTTTCCATTTAGTACCCTCAAATCCAATCCCCATTTAAGACCCTCGTATCCAATCCAAATTGAATCTTTAAACCCACATCCATGCTAATCAAAATCATTGCTAAACAATGTTGTAGCAGCACTAAACCAAAGACATTGCTGTTTTAACTTTTGTTTCAGCAAAGTACAAAAGTTTCTTCAGCGTACAAAGTATTATCTTGCTTTGTTACATCACAGTACTAACTCTGTCTTCTAATAATGTATACAACAGATGCCTCATTATTAATCAAGCACACTAGAAAAAGATAGATAGACATGTGAGAATTCTATCGTGGATCCATATTTTATGAATAACCTTGAATAAAAGTAAGATATTATTGTCCATCTAATATTATAGACCTACCCTCAACCATGCAGTGCTATAAAAATCATTTCATCTACAAAACTATAAAACAACTCTAAAATACTCTATTGCCTTCCTTGAACCTAATGCATTCTATAGGTTGAGCATTTAATGTTAACATTCAAAGTAATTGAACCCTGCTAATCACATATGCTTTAGTTAAGAGATACAGCCACATTTGTTCTTCAGTGTGGAATCTTCAAGCCACCATAGATAAGCTTCTTTCTCAATAAGCTCCCTAATGAAGTGGTGCCTTAATTCTCAATTTCTGTGTTTTAGAGTGTGGATACTCTGGATTTCTTTACAATGTCATATTGTGAGTTCATTAGATATATAGATATTTGTGTTCTTAAAAATTGAAACTATAGTCTAACATTTGATTTTGATCTTCAATACTTGTCCCACAGGATGTTGGCAAGCAGTAACTAATCTGCCTTTGTCTGTAGAAGTAGCCACATATTGTCTCTGCTTATTGCCAACTGCCAAGATATATTTAAGTGCTTCCTGCCAAGAAATTAAACCTCCCTGTTGTCCATTTCCTGTCAAGATTTGCTCTAGCATAATCACTGTCAGAATAGGCTTCCAGGTCAAATGTTGACACTCTAGGATACCAAAGGCCCAGTTTGGGTTTGCCTTTGAGGTACCTAAAGATTCTCTTCACAGCATTAAGATGTGAGGTCTTTGGAGTTACCTAAAACCTAGAACAAGCACAAATTGCAAACATAATATCAGGCCTAGAAGCAGTCAAGTACATTAAAGAGCCAATCATGGATCTATAAAGATGTACATCCACATCAGCAGCTTCTTCATCCTTGGTCAAAGGCTTCTGTGTCTCAATTGGAGTACTGGCAGTCTTCATACTAGCAAAATCAAACTTCTTCAGGATCTCTGCAACATACTTATCCTGACTTATGAAAATACCATCTTCTTTCTGCTTGACCTGTAATCCAAGAAAGAAGGTGAGTTCTCCTATATAACTCATCTGGAATCTGCTCTTCATTAATGCCTCAAATTCATCACACCAAGACCTCTTTGTAGAACCAAAAATAATATCATCCACATAAACATGTACTAACATGATATCATTTTTGTCCTTTTTGATGAAAAGAGTCTTGTTAATGGTTCCTCTTCTGTATCCACTCTTCAACGAGAAAGTAGATAAGGTAGCATACCATGCTCTGAGAGCTTGGTGTAAACTATACAGAGCTTTCACAACCTTGTAGACCTTCTTAAGGAACTTAGAATCTATAAAACCTGGAGGTTGAGACACATACACCTCCTCATCAATTGTGCCATACATGAAGGCACTCTTCACATCCATCTAATAAACTATGAATCCCATATAAGAAGCAAAGGCCAAAAAGATCCTGATGGCTTCAATCCTAGTCACAGGAGCAAAAACCTCATCATAGTCTATCCTTTCCTCTTGTCTATATCCCTGGGCAACCAATCTTGCCTTATTTCTTATGACAACGCCTCTTTTATCCTTTTTATTTCTATAAACCCATTTTGTCCCAATTGCCTTCTTCCCAAAAGGCAAGTCAACCAGAATCCAAACTTTTTTATTCTTGAATTGCAACAGTTCTTCCTGCATAGCATCAACCCAACTTTCATCTTCAAGAGCTTGAGATATCTTCTTGGGTTTAATCTGGGAAAGGAAGCAAGCAAACAAGCAATGCTAGAAGTCCTTGTGATTATTTCTTCTTTGCTTTTGAAAATAGCTTACAAAAGCATGTGCTCCTGAACTTTTGTTCACTTTGCTCCTTGTCAGAATTGCTGAGGTTGGATCTCTAAGAATTTGAGTTATAGGATGAATGGAGTTTATCCTTGATGTGGGAATAGGACTAAAGTCAGCCACTGCACCCTCATCATCATAGGATGTATTAGTAAAAATACCATCATTTGGGTTGTCATAAATATCCTCAAGAGCAGGTATTTGAGAATCATCTTGGTCAGCATAATTGGTTAGATCAGGGTAGTATAGTCCACCAGCACTAAAACCTCTTGAAGGACTCTTGAAGGACTGGCAGTACTAACTGGTGTGCTAACAATATTAACTGTGTTAGTACTGGTAGCTCTAGCAGTTCCTGCTTGAAGAAACAAATCCTCAGCATCTTGAGCAAACTCCTTTCTAAGAGCTTCAGCTGCATCATTAGCCTCCTTTTCTTATCTTTTAAGCCTTTCAAGCTCTTCCAAAAAGGCTTGATCCTCCTGATCTACTGGTTCCTTATTTATCTTTGAACCAGTCTCCTCATTTGGCTTTTTACCTTTATTCTTTGCTTCAGAGCTCTTGACTGTTGAAGTATAAGAAGACCATATTGGCAGTCAAATTAGGTCATTGTGCAGGTTAGCTTTCCATTTCAGAAATTTTCTTGAATCAATATTAGCTCTGTGTAACCTGTAATATGATTACGCTTCTTTTGGCAACTTGAAGTTTTTCTGTTTGCTTTTTTCACTGCCTAAGTAGCAGGAAAGTGGATAGTTACTTGAATCTTGTTGAATCAGTTAAATAATCAAGTTCAAACAGCCAATTAGGTCCTTTTCCCTGTAACATTAGGTTTATTTTCACAAACAGTTTATATGTGTTTTCTTCATCCCTCTTGGTTTCTAAAATTGTATACCAAAAGCCTTGCTATTTAGGGATATACCCAAACTTAAAAATACTACACTTATTCAAGAATTACTTTTTTTTTTCTTTTTTTTTTTTAAACTTTGACCTCGCGTGGTCAATGGTATGTCAGAATGTCTCATGCACCTTAAAGGTATTATATTCGCTTATGTTGAGGGACTTTGACCAGTTATTTTTAGTTTGTTATTTTGGTGTCTTATGTTTGTGGGCCCTTAGTCTAAGATTTCATTATTTACGGTATTTTCATTCTGCACTGTGTGTATTTATGCGTGAAAGAACACATTTTTTGGGGTGGGGTTTTTTGTTGAGCGAGTGATGGGGGACGTGATGAAAGTTGTTGAGGGAGGGGGATGATAGAGAGGGGGTGATTAGAATCGGGACGGGGGGGGGTGGGTGGCATGGTAGGGTGGAAGTTAAGGGTGCAAGGTGGTACGATATGTTGGATTGTATTGGTGAATGGGTACGGTTGGGGTTTAATGGTTGATCTGTAGTAGTGGGGGTTAGGGGGTGGGTTGGGGGAGGTTGCTGTGATGTAAGCAGGTCCCCATTGGACAGGCATGTGCGTGGGACTGTGTGGCTGCATGTAGTATTAATAATTAGACACACAAACAGAATCATGATTAAATCCTTTCTGTGATGTGTCCTTGGCAATTTAGTCTTATGGTTTTTGCTCATGACAGATGTGGGTCTCTAATTTATGCCAATTTGATAGTTGCTTGTGTAGGGTATGGTCGTATGAGCTGAGCTCAGTAGGGGGGGGTAGGGGTGGAAGCGGGGGGGCAGGGACGGGAGGTAAATTGATTGTATGGGTGGGAGATGGGGGTTTTTGGGGGTTGGGTGCGTTTAAGAGGTCTTGGGGACTACGGCTATTTGGGGGGGTGGGGGTTTGGGGGTTTTGCGGAGTCTATGTCACTTAGCCTCCTTGTGACCTTTGGTGTGATTATAACACTGTGGCCCCTTTTTTGCTATCAAACAAGCCGGTAATCCTCCAGACTAAGGTAAGTATGGTATGGTTACCACTTTCCGGTGCATGAGGTTGTTTTTAGTTATGTGTTGGGGGTGTAGGGGGTAGCGGTTGGTTGTAGGAGTTTGGAATGGATGATTGGTTTTATCTGTGATGGGGTGTTCATATAGGTATGGGTATGTGTCTGTGTGATTGTGTTCCTTTTCCTTGTTCTTTTTGTCATTACTTGTGTGAAAAGGAAATGGAGATTGAAATGTTGGTAGTTCTTTAAAAAGCACACATCCTCAAATCTAAATCGTCTGATGTTCTTATTTTACCTTTATCAGTTATTTAATTTCAATAACCTTTACTACCCTAAAAGCATAGGGCCACCATGTTAGGTCTTGATTGTCAAACAAGGTTGGCTTTGTTACCAGTCATGTGCTGGAAATCTACTTATCAACAATTCCTTTGTTCTTTAAAGCTCTTCTGTGGATCATCCTGCCATGATAAATAAGAGAAATTTAGTTTCTCTTAGGGACCTAAGCCATTGCTGACTTGGGTCTGCCTAGTGGATCTTTAAAATTAACATTTTTATTAGAGTTTGATCCACCATTGTATTTGGAGACTTTATTCTAGTAATGTCTTTTAGGTCTCCAATTACAACCAGCTGAGGCCTTAACAGCAGTTTTCCCTATGCCCCCAACAACACTAACTGCTTTGTCCCCAGTAGAATTAACTTTATAATTAGTAAAATTTGCTTTTGGTGTTGTTGTTCTATTAAATGGCCTTCTAATAGGTGAATGAGACTTATAAAAGTTATTTCTTGCTCTGATTTCATTCACAATGGGTCTAACAGTATTAACTTTCCTAGCAGTAAGTTTACTACTGTTGGATAGAAAGATTTTGTCTTAGCTGCAGTAAGTGGGTGATCTAGTCAGTTTTAGTTAGTACTTGCTTTTTGGAACAACTTGTTTTGGTGTGATTCAATCTTTGACATTGTTCCACACTGGATATTCTCCCCTTGACTGGTACCCTTACCCTTCTGTTTGTTCAATTCAACTTGTTTAGCCATTCTTTATCATGGAAATCATTAATCTCTAATGAGATGACTGAAACTGCACATAAAAAACATTGCCTTTTAGTAAACCCAATATCCCAAACCTAACTTTTGGACATTAAACCGCATTCCAGTCGCTCTTGTCAGCTTTAGAATTTGGATTACATGTGTTTTTGTTCTTTAACAGTTTCCCTAGGAGTATTATTTTTTACATGGTCTTAACAGTATATTAACAAAAAGCAAAAAGTAGGTTTTTTTTCTTGGTCTATTTGAAGGTTTTGAATCACATATTCAGCATATGTGATGGATTCACTACTCCTCAATGATAGGAGCATCAGACCAAACTTTAGGTTTACTAACAGCTTTGGGTTCATTTGCAGCTGGTTTAGGCATAGATTCAAGTGTTTCTACACTAGAGTTAGATTCACAAGAGGCATAATCACTAGTTTTAGCAACAGATTTATTAGTTTTAGACTGTGTTGGACCATATGTAAATTCTGACTTATCTATTCCAAAATCAGATTTAGGAGGCATGTAGGTCTGACTTATCTATTCCAAAATCAGATTTAGGAGGCATGTAGGTCCCTGTCATTGGAGGGGGAATTGCATGCATTCCTTCAACTTTTACAAATCTATTATACACAGGACTATCTTCCACATCACTAGACCTACTGTCAAATACACTTTCAAAGACTTCTTTTTCATAACTTAAAATACCTTCATGTATTTGATTTCCATACCCAAGCCCAGATTTGTCCTTAGCACTCATTTGACTATTTAGCAGTTTACTAAGACCTTTAGAAGAACTTTGAAAATTCTCAAGTTTGGTTTTTAATTCTTCTTTTTCTTTTACAGCTTCTGCTAATAGTTTCTTATGATATATGAGAACAATAGTTTTATCATCTAAATCAATTTTCATAAATCTAATTTTTTATTCATAAGCAAGTTGATTTTTTTGATGACATACTAATTGAGCTTCTACCTTTTGTAAAGCTTAAGTATAGGCTTGAATTTCTATACTAGTATCACCAAGTTGTTCCCTTTGTTCATCATATAATTTAAGCTTAGCATAAGATTTCTCATATTCTTTTGAACAAGATGTTACCTCAGTGTCCGAGACTGAATTGCTGAAAGCCATCAAATCAAAGTTCTCTTGCTCATCTTCTGCATGACCAGTCCAATCAACACCTTCCCCATCAAGATTTAACCAAAGCTTTAGGTTCCTCCTGTTTTCCAGGTCTCCTCCCACTGTCTTTTGCTTTATATCCCGTGTTTCCTGCATCTCTCCTTCTGCTTTCTTGATTTCCTTTTGATTTGCACTCTCTAGCAAAATGACCTATTTTGTGGCAATTGAAGCACTCAAACTTGGTCTTGTCAAAGCCAACTGGTTCCTTGGCATCAAACGGCAGCTTTCTCCTTGTCTTTTTGTAAAACTTCTTCAATCTTATGGAAATCATGGCACCTGCCATTTTAAATCCATCTCTTCTAGATCAAACTCATCAACCTGTTCAAGATCCTCATGATCCAATTGTGAACCACTTGATTGATTAGCAAAGAAAGAGTACATGAGTTCATCGGTGTATGATGAAGAGCCTTCCCTTTGTGGGTTATGACCAAAAGAAGTAGAAACACCATAAGCAATACTAACATCATTAGTACTTTTAGTGCTTTCAGAAGAAACAAAGGCAACATTCTGTGTACTAGAAGATGATCCATTAGAGCCTTTAACACCAGGCTCAAAGACTCTAAGATTATTATAGAGATCATCAAAACTAAGACTGTCCACTCCTGGCTTGGTCCTCATGATCAAGGATACTTGGGACCAGAAAGCAGGTAAAGACCTAAGGAACTTCTGATTGGCATCTTCAGTGGAAACACCTGCACCACGAATCTTAAGTTGACTCAGAAGACTTTGAAACCTGTCATAACCTTTGTGCAATCCTTCTGAGTTGGATATAGAAAAACTTTCAAATTGTTGCTTTAGAATGTATTTCTGCATCTTCTTAGATTCACCATTGCCACCAAATCTGGATTTGATAGCTTCCCACATTTTTTTAGCGTCATCCATTTTGTGGAATTTTACTAAATGGTCTTCTAGTAAAGCCATGAGCAAGGTTGTCCTTGCTTTTCTTTCTCTCTCTCTAGCCAAAACCTCTTTAGTAGTTTTAGGAGGCAAAACTCTTATTTGACCATTTGTGTCTTTTGAGACTTGTACTGGACCATTTCCTTTTTGTATGACTTCCCATATAGGATAGTCTGTATAACTCAAGTAATGTTCCATTCTCATGGCCCATATGTCATACTCACCTTTCTTCAGAATAGGGAGTTTTATGGTTGACACAATGTGAGGGGCTTGTTGTGTTAATGGTGGTGGTGGTGGTGGTGGTGGATTTTCATCATCTGATCCTGCCATTGAATATATCTGAATGGTAAAGGTTTGGTTCTTCTTACTCAGAGTTTCTCAACAAGCTCTGATACCACTTGTTGATCCCAGTTTGAATAGATCTTTCTAGCCTGTTAAGGGTGGCAGTCAATCTGGATAGATCCAAACTAACTACAAGAGAAACAATGACTATGAACAATATAAGTTATGCAGAAACTAACTTATACTGCTAAGAAGAACAATGAATAAAACAAAACTTTGAAATCCAACAGGAATTAAACGGAAGTGGTGAGCTATTCATAAGAAAAAATCCACAAACAAAAGTAAAGGTCGTGGATGGAAGTAGTTTAGCAGTTGCGATGGTCTTAAACAACATTCCAAAAGGAAGCACTCAATTTGTTTTTAAAAGCAATTTCGATATGGTTATGAGCTTGCTGGAAAAGGAAGGTATTTTGATTTTGGTGCCAGTTTCATTCGTGCGTCGATCGAGTATGCGAAAGAGGTCTCGCCGTTATGTACTATGCTTTTTAGAGACGGACGAAGTGTAAGAACTGTTGAGCATTTGCTTTCGGATTTGGAGGGGGCTGGTGTCGATAATTGTCGTATTGAGATTGTTAGCTCTCATCACAATGACACGTCAGCTGAGGTATGATCTGTTTTTGAAAGTTAATGTTTATTTACATTAAGTGCTTATTAGCGATAAGGAAAACAAAGGCAATAACTATTTATTTTACACTGAAACAAGTACTTTTAAATAATCATTCCTTATTGTAACGCATATAAGCACTTTACAATAAGCAATCCAAAACGCTTCCCATGATTAGGTTATTGTGTTTCACTATGCCCAAAGACTTGAAAGCACAATAATTAGATAATCACTTGCCAAGTGCAATGCCAAACACCACCAAACTAATTTTCGACTCTAGACAGTTGCTTGGCCTATAAGGAAATTTAAAATGATCAAATTTGTTAAAGTTATTAAGTTGAAGAATTTTAATATCTGCTGTAATGAATTCAAAATTGTAAGGATGTTAAAATGCATGTTCTTGGTTCAGAAGGTTGATTGTGTTGATGACTAATACAGGTTCCTATTTTTGATGGGTCGGCTAGGGAATGGGTGGAGGCTATCGAGCAAGTTGGGCTGACAGTTGCTATGGATTCCATTGGCAAAAGTTATGATAAACTAGCACCATATCTTACTCAGCCTGTTCATGTGTCAAAAGGAGATTCTCTTATAGCTGCATTTCCTTCTAAGAAATTAATATCAGTTACGGAATTAATTTTCCTTAGGTAATTAATGCTTTTGATCACATATGCATTGTGATCTCAGTGGCCAGTAAGGCATTCATTTGCCAAAAGGTTTTTAAAATTAGACATAGGTTGACTGGATCTTTTGTTACTGACTTCTATATATACGATTTCATATACCAGCTATTGGTCTCCAATAATCGTAAATAGTAAAGCATATCAAATCAGCGGGGATGGAAATTTTTAAGAATAAAAAAAATTGTCATTTGAGGTTGTGACGCATCTAGGACACGGCAATATCAAGGTACTAAAGTTTTCAAAATCATAAACAAGTATACTCTCCATTAGAATGTTTGAGAATAACCGTTGATTTATACCTCATCAAAAGAAACAATCCAAGACAAAGACCCCATACTACAACAACTACAAGGAAGCTCAAAATAACTGTCAAGTAGGCTATAAATATCAGATGGTTTGAGCCTAAAATTATGTTCACTGTCCTTTTAAAACCATCTGATATTATGCAACTAAGAATAAGTTAATCCTTCATTACCACACCATGTTGACTAGCCTTTTATATCAGGATAAGTTAATGAAGGACTAGCTGATATATTTTAAATAGGCTATAAAACCATCTGATATTATGCAAGTAGGCTATAAATAGGATAAGTTAATCCTTTATCACTCTTTACTTGTTACTTATGTAAGGCTCTTTATATGCTAACTAAACGCAATGCCTAAAATAATCGACAAAGCAAGGACGCCCGTGCTCACGGCTAACACAAACAAAAACAACGCCTTTCATTCAGCTTTTTTTATTATAATTATATATTCATTCCAAAATTTTCCTAATATTGTGTGCTTTTGTTGTTAGGTGATTTGGTTGCACATATCAAATTCACAGTTCCTAATGTCTTTTGGATTGAAATGATGATCACATGACTCTATCAAGCTAGAGATAAAAACATTGAAAATCTTAGGTAAATCCTCTCCCTCAAAGTATATTGCGATGACATACTCAACCCTCACTATGAGTTAATGCCAAAACCAGTTGTAATGGCCATGAGTTCGTGCTGGATCTCGTGATACAACGGTACGTTTCTCTTGAGAAAATCCTAGATATAATACCCAACAATATGAATGAAACTAACAGACCATCTTATGTGTACAGGTTTGCAACTATCGGGAACCTCTACAACCCACTATTACCTGAATCCAAACATACCAGAAACCTACCACATTAAAAATCAGTATGTATAACAACTATATACCCACACATTTGACAACAGAATACATAGATGCTCACACATATATGTAAAATGTGCAGACATGAGTTAACAGACACATCGCCATTCTTAAACGTCAACAACCAACGGTATGAGGATCCGGAACAGGAAAAAACAAGAAATTGTTTTCCACTAGCAACTCTACTTGAAGTGAATCCGCAAAACTACCAGGTATATAATTTCACTATTATATAATGCAAGCTGCTAATAACAATCAAACTTCTCAAAAATTCAATAACAACATAATTAATAAAAAGCTATATCTTACGGCGAGTTAGATTCACATCGGAGGCCACCATATACAAAATCAACATGCAAAAAGAGTGGTACTACCAGAAATGCACAACCTGTGGAAAGAAGGTCATACCGGAAGTTCCAACGCCGAAGTGTAGAAACCATGGGCCTCAAACAACTACTTTGTACAGGTGACTAGAAATATATAATATACTTGCTGTAAAAAAACGATTCTAACTGTTTGTTACACAACTTTTGACACACATGCCCTGCTATCTTTTACAACACTTATTTTATTCATTGCATCCATATGAGTATACATCACAAAACAAGGACACCTGAAACGACAAGGATACAAACAGCTAACCAAAAATGACGCCCGCCAAACGTCTCGTAGTGCGGTAGTCGTGCGCAAACCGGGTAACCAGATCGGTTCGGTTTGGGTCAAACAGGAACCAGTTTCGGTCAACAAGGGGGAAAACCCGGTTTGAGATAAACCCAAACCGGTTTGGAACCGGTTTCTTACCGGGTTGAGGTGAAACCGGTTTGCCGGTTTAGAACCGGTTCGGTTCCGGTTAACCGGTAAAACCGGTTTGGTCGGGGTTTTTTTTTTTTTGGGTGTTATACTATAAACTGAATAACCTTCAACTTTTATTTAATACAAACCATAATATTACATAAACGAAATACAACATAAAGGAAATAAAACATAAAGGAAATACAACACAACATAAAGGAAATACAACATTTAAAATACAACACAATACTAGTAGTAACCATGTGACGTAGACCCATCATGTCCATCTCCGGGTTTTGGGTTCATCTTCGGTCTCCTCTGCTCCAACAAAATAAACAATGCTGTGGTTCTCCAAAAGAGCCGACCTACTAACATCTACGTAATTTCTTAATCGGATAAGCTTGAGTGCTTCATTTTTTGCACCTCGTCATTAAAGACACCTTCTTCAACGTCTAAGGGTAGTTCAAGAGGAGAGGTGTTTTGTTTACGCTCCTGAGCGTCTAAGTGATCCTTCAAGCACATGCACATCTCAAAAGAGACTATCGAGTTTTAGTCTTGTCTTCTGATTGTCAACAACCTACCACTTGTTTGAAAATGCGGAATTCAGAAGCAACCGAAGAAGCGTAAAAAATAATAATTATAGTATATGGAAAATAAAAGAATGGTTAAAAATTTCATTTTCTCAAATCAATTTATAAGTTTTGTTTCCTAATCTCTTTTAGCTTTGAGTCGAGGTTTATCTATGTTATTAACATTTAAGCTCACAAGGCTTATTTGTAAAGCTTAGATGGATTTCAACTATGAAGATAAATTGATCTATGGTTGAGTTAAAAAGAGTGCACACATCTTAATCATTAATTTATTCTTGGGAGTGAAAAGTTCACAAGTTGTAAGTATAAGAGCTTAACCATTTGGACTTATATTGACAATGATCTTGTTTAATAGCTTTGTTTAGTCTAGTGAAAAGTCAGGGAAGACGAATTTTCCTCTTTTGTGCTCTATTAATCGGGAGTAGCCTATTTCAATGAGCCTAAAAGTTGCAAAATTGCAATGATTGCCATTAATGTGTTTCCATGAGATAAAATGTTGAGAAAAAGCTTAAGATGTTTAAAAAGGTGATTCATAAAAGGTGAAAACAAGGGCATTTTGGAAACTTTTTAGTTTACAAAGTGTACACTTGATAACATTGCGTGAGGACACGGCAATCCTTTAGTTTGGGGAATTTTGATAAATGCTTAATTGTATATATTAAATACCCGGGATTTTGCCAAATAAAAGCCAAATAATGCCAAAAGGATAGGAATTTGTGTGCTTTTGTGTCTATTGTGCAGGATTTAATATGTAAAGACAAAAGGAAGCAAAAACGACCAAGAACCGACAAGAAACGGAAAAGACAAGACAAGAGAGAGATTTGAGAAAATTTATCAAAGCCGGATCAGCCCGACACAAGAAAAGAAATTCAATGAAGTTCAAATTGAAGTGCCAAGGACCAATGTTGACGAGTTTCAAGATTACAAGGGCCTATTTGGAAGTTTCTAAGTCAAAGGACCAAAGTTGCAAAAGATAAAAGATGGTTTATAAAGAACAAATTGGTTATAGAAATTACAAGGGCCATTTCTGTCAACTACAAACTACTTTTACACTACAAATTGTGGAAATAAAACGCAAGGGCTGGTTGTGTAAATAGCCCAAAGATTCAAACACACGCGGGGCAACTCCTTCTCCTAACAACCTTCTAACTGCTTTTCCTGCCCAAAATCGAAACAAACCCAAATCCCTTAAATCACCTTCCCCGCTCCTCCAAGCTCAACTCTACCTCGTATTTTCCCCACCTCCACGTCACTTTGCATACGTGGCAATCCCTAATTGGCCCGAACACCTCACCGTTTATATCTAACGGCTTAAATTCAAAGAGATTAGATCCAATGGCTAGGAATGAGTGTGTATCTCATCCTCTTGCCATCCTCATCTATAAATAAGCTTGTATTTCAGTTCTAGAGTTAGTTAGTTAGATTTAGAGAGTTAGTAAAAATTTCTTTTGTAATTTCTTTTCGAGTACTGTTCATTGTTGCAATTAAGAGTTTTAAATCTTTCAATACAGTTGTACTTGTTGTTATTTTTCTTGTACTTTTAGTTCTTAAGCAATAAAAACTAATTCAGTTGTTCTCATTTTCAAATTTTCATTTTATAAGCTGTTTTTATCAAATAAGCTTGTAATAAGCTCATTAAATGTTTAAGCTGTTTTCTTAAGTTCAAAAGTTGTTCAAAATAGTACTAAAAGCTTTTTAATACTGATTGTTGTCTATTAATGTTCAAAATTGTTCAAATGAGTTCAATTATGAAGGTTCAAGGATTAATAAGCTAATTCCAGCTTATTGAGCTTATATCCTGTTGGTTTAGAGGCAAGGTGCCACATTAGGTTTATGCTTTTAAGCCACTCATTCAGAGAGAGTGGCTAAGGACAGAGACTACAAGTCTACAGGTTTAGCTTTATAACTTTTTGATTCTAGCATATACATAGCTTAATTCATTAGCTTATTCCTTTGTTTTTCCTTGTGCTTAATCCTGTTCATATTGTTTAGTTAGTTTAGAAATGAAAATGTTTTTAAGATGTTGTAGTTAGAATTATTAAGGTTCAATTTTGCTCTTAATTCTTTCACCTAGTGATAAGTAGCTAGCTGAGTAACTAGCTTAATTTCATTAATAAGCTTTAGTTTTAAGTGCTCAAATAGCTTAAATAGGTTAGTATTAGACTGAGTAGCTATAAGGTTTTGGCTGTTTTAGTGTTAAAAATAGATTTTAAGTAGGATTTAGTTTGGACAGATTTGTTAAAGAGTGTTTGGGTTAAGGCATATTTGACTTTTAAAGTCAATAAGATCCTGTCAAAACACTTTACATAGCTGAGAATTTCAAAGTGCTCAAAGTGTAAAGAAGATTTGAACCCTAGTGTGTAGACTTTAAAGATTTAGAGCTTAATAAGCTTTGCCAGCACCAGGGGAGTTTTAAGTGAAAAGCATTTGTAGAATTAAGTGTCTAATAGGATTTTAGAGTTTAATGTTGGATAAAGTACATTTAGAAACTTATAACTAGTCAGTTTAAGGGTTTTAAACTAGAAAACTCAGCCTGCATTTACACATTTGCCAATTGCATCAGCAACAACAGTTAAAACTGTTGTTGCTATTCATATTTTTTTTAGCTGTCTTTTAGCCTAGGTAATTAGGTTATAGAATTTAGAATTAAGCATGTTTTTAGAACTCCATTAGTTATATAAAAATCATCACTTAAGTTTCATTTTTAAGCTTTTAGTCTAGCTTAAATTCTCTTGTAAAAGTGGTATAGCAGCAGACTGGATTGTTAGCTTATTTTCTTTTGATTTTTATTTTCTAGTTTTCATTTTCAAAATCCTTATATCTAGGTTTATTCATAGTCCATAGGTTAGCTTAATTCTAAAAATTCAGCTTCTAAGATTTAGAAATAAGCTAATTAGCTTATTAAGTTTAGCTTAGTAACAGTAAATAAGCTAAACCTTTCACTTTTTAATATCAAATCTCTTGTTATTCTTGTTAACTCTTAGCTTATTTCTTTCTAGATATCCCTAGTACACATCTTAGACTTCATATAGCTTCTTGTGGTTTTCATTTTCATTGAGAAATAAGCTAGTAATAAGCAAAAGATTAGAAAATTTAGTTAAGCACTAGTTACTGTAATACAGTTTTAAATGCTTATTTTCTAGCTTATTAAGTGGTTAAAAGTTAAAAGTGCTTTTGTTAAAGTTGTAGGGGATAAGCTCATTAACAACTTTGAAGTTTTAAGTTTTAGTTGATTCTCATTTTTTAAATAAGCCAAAAATAAGCCAAATCGTAGGGTCTGTTTTGTATTTTCTAGATAGTTTAGGGTTGCCCGTTTTCATTATAGTGTAATTTTACATTACTTACCCCGCCTACCCTTTTCTTTCTTTCTTTACACTTTCTACCCTGTCTTTTGGTAATAATAAAATAGGTTTAATATTTTTAGAATTAGTTTTAAAAAATTAGGGTTTATACTTTAATAGATAAAATTAGAGTTCAATTAGTTTATAAAATTTGGGCATTTTTATTCCTTTAGTTTTCTGCACATTTTAAGTAGTTAAAAAACATTTTTCTTTATTTTTCTAGTTAAATTTGTATTTTTTAGAAATTAAAATAGATTTTAAGTAATTTCTTTTTCTTAAAAAATTCATAGAAAATAGAAAAATGTTTAGAAAAATCTAATTCTTTTTGTGATAATTTTCTTTTTCATTCTAGTATTTTTGAAAAATAAAAATAGAATTTTAGTTTTAATTTTTAGCTATTAAATTTGTAGTTTAATTCAAAAGCCAAAAATCTTTTGACCATTCTTAACTCGAATCCGAATAATCGCCAAATCTCAATTCACGACTTCTTCGAGGAATTTACGACCCGTGTATTAATTACTTTCCTAAGTGATTAATTACTTACGGTATCTTGGTTAGTGAAAGTTTGCACTATAGAGATATATACTATGCTTACCACGTAATCATGCACATTTGAAATGAACCGTCCTTATTTTGAACAACACAGGTGCTCCCCACGGAGAGTGACTTGGTCGAATAAAACGTATATCAATGACTTCTAAGGGTTACGAAATACCGAATAGGGTAGCAAACGAATACCGACTCAAAGGCTAGCATACATATAAGGGATTTTCACATATGCAAATAGATGCGATCAATGTCATAAAAATCCTAAAATGAAGGATAGATAAATGTTACCGAAATAGAAAACGCAAACGAGAGAATCAAAAAAGCATTACCACGACAAAATAAAAAACATAACGAATATCAATACGTATCAAGATTGATAAATGAAAAGATAGGATTCTTATACCAATAACCGACTTTACTCGAAAGAACCAACTAAATAATGTTTTTATAAAAATCAATTTATAATAATAAAGAAAGTCGTTTTATTTATAAAAATCACCTAAAATATCATCTTAAATATAATCTTTATAAAATTCATTTTAATCATGGTTGTCATAAAATCCAGAGTCAGTCATTTAACAGTGTATCGCATCTTACCCATATAAATTACTTTAAACATCCTTTTTATAATTATAAAATTTATCAAAAACTAGCCTTTAAAAAAATTATTATCATATCTTATTCATAAATATTATCTAAAAGAAAATAGTTTTGTCACTCAACCAATTATCAAAATGTTTCAAAATTTATTGTAAACTTAGTTTTTCTTAAAAGAGACATTTCCACAAAAGTGTTGTATTCATAAAATTCATTTCATTATAGTTTTCCCCCAAAACCACATCAAGATAAACTTCAAAAGGGTTTTCATAATTCGACATTAATATAAATTAGTTACTCAATCAACGGGACATAGTAATACCAAATAGAAGATTGTTAAAAATTACCGTAAAGAATCTAAGAAAATTTTATTGTTTGAAAGCGAAAGAAAGTACCATGAACCATATAGTCAGAATAACAGTGAAGCGAACATGCTCAAGAGAATTTCATACGAAGATATTACGAATCAAAAGAAGAACGTAAAGACTAATCCGTACTTACGATCAAAAGAAAAACCATAGAAAAAACGTCTAAGTACCTATATGTAGCCAACTTGTTACGAAACCAAGGATATATAATGATTGGAGGTAATGATATGCACTAAGATTTTTAGGAACAATTAGTGTTTTTAAAAGCAAATTTTGATATCATTACGGTAATCAATACACGAAAAGAACCAATGGATCACAAGGACTAACGGTGCAACACTTTTAAAAGAAAGGACTAATGGTGTAATTGATTAAAACTAAATGGCTAAAATTAAAAAATTGTAAAACTAAAGTTAAAATTAAAAGTGTTTTAAATTGAAAGTCTAAAAGTAAAAAAGATTAAAAATAAAACAATCAAAACAATCGAGGTACTAATGCTTTGATGTTTACATCGCGTGTACCTTGATTGATTTTCAAATGGTTTTATGGCGAAGAGAACAGTACCAAAAGACCGACCCTGTATTTACTTTATCGGAGTTATAAGGATGGTATGGTTAGGTACATGTTCCCATGATCCAGCCAGATCCGGAGGGATCTACCCAGGGACCATCCACTAGTTAGTGTAGAAGTCCTTAGGTATGATTACAAAAGGAGTTATGTGAGAAGAAGGGAATAGTGCGGACTGAGATGGAGCTAGTACTGGAATAAACCCAACAAGGTTCTAGTAATGAAGTCTCGGTAAGCACTGAAGGGGTTGAAGAATGAAAAAGAAATGTTAAGATAAAGGGTGAAAAGAAAGCAGCCCTCCTTAAACATTAGGCAGAAACCGGGTCAATACATATGCTGTCAGAATCACATGGTTGATTGCTGACATTGAAGACAAGTATCATGGACCCAGTGATACGCTGCACAACCCTCCCTAGCTACTCAAGATCCCTCAAAGGATTCTTGTTTCATTTCTCACGGAGATCAATACAATTCTATCGTCTTTCTCACTCCGAGTTAGTCGATATTGAAAAGGTGGCAGTCCGCTCCAGCCTCCGACCACTAAAACCAAAAATGCACTATTGAGTCTAGAGCCTTGAGATCATCCAAAAGTCTCGTTAGGACACTTATCCATATTGAGCTTGTTTCTCACACACTGTGACAACAAGTAAAGATTTTAAGAGTCCTTCGCATTATCCTCGTGGTATTGCCAGAACATCCGAGTGATACGAAAGTACTCACAATGAAGATGGAAATCCTTCTAGAGCCAACATCAAACAAGCTCTTGGTAGGTGACATGTGAGATCCACTATGGATTAAACTTGTGACAAATGGAAAGCAACGATGGTGCGATTCTTTGTGAATCAAACTTGTTCCAGGTTGTGAATTGACGAATCATTTTGGAAAACCTCTCGATGTGCTCAACAACTGATTTTCTAGCACATCGATTGTGAACTTCTTTCAAAACAAATGTGTTTCTAATGAAATTTGATTTTATGCTATCAAACACTCTCGATGTGTCACAAAATACTTTCTCAAACGACACGTCGATTGATTTTCAAATCAAATTTTCTCTTTAATCGGTAAGATAGTAACTAACCGATTCACTCTTATCGTGTTGTCTGCTTTGAGACGTTCCGATACAGAGAACAGGCAAGTATGGAGACTTTGATGGTTACACATCAGATGATCCGATACTTAAACTGGAAATCCTGTCAAGGAGATTCGTCTTAAGATGAATCTACCTGATCACAGGTCGGTCCTCACGGATCCGGAGGTTAATCCAACCAGACTCGGGCGAATGACAAAGCCAAATTCGTCCACATGCTTTATTGCTAACTGTTTTATTACAGGATCAAGTTATGGTGGAAATGGAGATACCTCGTTCCAGTGGAGTCAATTCACAGCCCCATGCTCACACTTAATGTTTTCAATCAAAGACACCATGACAACCGAAAGACCTACAACACAGCTTCCGCTACTCTGATAAGTAATGTCATGATCAAGAAAAGTGTGAGCATGCAGGTCCGAAGGTCACAACGTCACATGAAGGCAATACTACTCAACAAGGATGATCAAGAGATTTATAATGGATGATGATCTCAAAGAAAGATCAAAGATCTCACAAGCCTAAAGGGACAAATCTCGAAGTTCACTACATAATGTACAACGATCTCAATGAATGAAGAATCAAAGACTACGAGCTACAGACAGAAGGTCGAAGAACTAGAATGCTATTATTCAAATTGTATTTTATGGGGAGACCTCCCTTAGGGGGAGATTGTTAGGATTATGAAAAAGACTCGGTCACCCTCGTGTATCGTTTAGCATAGCATAGCTCGTAGTTAGAAAGTAAGCGTATGGCTCTCGGTATTGGGTCGGGTCTTTTACCCAAGTGTAAGCCCATACCTAAGCCCATAGAGCTTACAAACACTTGTATATAAACCCCTTTCCAGCCATGGGAAGGGGTTGGTTGTTCTTTTTATCACATTTCATGCTATTGCATTTTCTCTTACTAGAAACCTCACTTTCTCTCTCTAGATAATTAGCCAACCCAATCATCCATGCTTGTGTTATGATATCCAATATACTACAACTAGAACAATCACAACAAGGTGTTAGTAATGACGTCTAGCATTAAAGGGGTTGAAGAATGAAAAAGAAATGTATTGATAAAGGGTCTAAAGAAAGAAGCCCTCTGCACACTTTAGGCAGAAACCGAGTCAAAACATCATGGACCCAGTGATGCACTACACAACCCTTCCCAGCCATTCAAGTTTCTCTCAACAGATACTTGTCTCATTTGTCACAGAGATACACATGACTTCTATGGACTTTCTCACTCCGAGTTAGTTGATATTGAATAGGTGGCAGTCTGCTCTAGCCTCCGAGTGCTAAAACCAAAACGCACTAATCGATTCTAGAGCTAAGAGATCAAAACAATAAATCTCATTAGGACACATTCTATGACAAACACTTGTTTAACACCAATAAGTTCACAACCTGTTAACAAGAGTCCTACGCATTATCCTTATGATTTTTCCAGAACATTCAGAGTGATACTCTTTAGTATTCACAGTGATGAATGGAAATCCTTCCAGTGTTAACATCAAACAACACTTCGGTAGGTGACTTGCGAAATTCTATATGAATTAAGCTTGTGTCAACTAGATATCGATTCGGTCCAGTAAATGAATTGACGACTCAATCAGAAAGATAGTAACTATCTGATTCACTCATATCGTGTTGTCTGCTTTGAGACGTTTCGGTATTGAGAATAAGAAAGTACGGTGAATCTAATGCATACGCGTTAGAGGATCTAAAACTTTGAGCTGGAAACCCTGACAAGGAGATTCTTTGAAATCTACCTGATCACAGGTACAATTTATATTGTAAACGGTCCTACAGAACTAGAGGTTAATGCAACCGAATCTTGACGAATGACAAAGCCATATTCGTCCATATCTGCTGTTTATCACTAACTTTCAAATGCAAGTACAAACGACGGTGTTTCAGCCTCATTCCAGCAGAGTCCAATTCATTACCACATGCTCGTGCTCAAACTACAAAGACATACTATAAGCATCAAGATTTAAGAATCAAGAAAGCTCAAGAATTCAAGACAAAGACTTCCGCAAACTCTGATATACAAGATCTTCCTTTAAGGTATCAAGCCTATCAAGGGAGATTGTTAGCAAGCTTTCAAGATGATGCAAAGTATGAGCATGTTGGTCAAGACACAAGACCGCAAGATAGCAAAGATGACAAAGACAAACAAGGAAAAGACTCAAAGATCTCAGAATCAAAGATGAAGTCAAAAGATAATGACAAAGGCTAAAGATCAAAGATCACATAGCATGAAGGAACAAGCCTACAACAAGATAAAGACCAAGACAAAGATTCAAGAACTCAACGACAAAGAAATCTTAAGAAGTTCAAGGAAGCAAGATTTAAGATCTCACCTCAGGAATTCGAAGACCACACATTAAGGGAGATTGTTAGCCTCAAAATATGTTTTTGAATATGGAAGCTCAGAATCTGCAGGAAGCCTCGCTTCGGGGGAGATTCTTAGCCACAAAATATTGAGTCGAACAAGGAAGCTCAGCTACAAAACATGGAAGCTCAGTCTTTACTTATGATATGTTGTAATATGCTAGGAAAGGGTAATCAGGCTCGTTTATGTAATCTAATTAGTCACATGTATCGGGCTTAAGCCCAACCAAAACTCGAGCCCGACCCGTGTTAGATAATCTAGGCGTCCAACTTAAGGAGTCTAGGTATAAATACCCCTCTCCAAGTGTGGAGAGGGGGTTGGTTCTCAATTGTAAGGTTTCATACTTATTAGAATTCAACCATCTCTTTTTCTTTCTATTTTTTTCTCTCTCTACATCTCTCTACTTTTTCTTATCAATCTTCCTATCTTATTTTCTTGTGTGTTCATTATGGAAGTGAAGTAATTATTGGTCCCAACAGATTTATACTGAGAAAGTGTTAGGCGATTTATACCAAGAAAGTGCTAGGCGATTTATACCACTCATAAAGCTAGGCGATTTATACCAAGGCTAAAGCTAGGTGATTTATACCAATTACCTTAGGCGATTTATATTGAGAAAGTTAGGTGATTTATACTGAATTAATCTTGGACGATTTATACCAATGACGATAAACTTTACCGAATTTTATTTTCGGTCCAAGCATTATACCAAATTCGGTTGAATCAATTTCCATAAAATCAGAAAGTTTACTTTTTGACTTCTTTTCACGGTTTCTTCTTGATTAGTAAAATCTCGCGAAAGTATCACTTCTTTTCTCGGTTTAATCATAGAATTGTAAAATCCCGTGAATTAGAATTTCATTCACATAATCACTAATCACTAAAACGATCCTTGCATATCATTTCACATCACTTTTGCAATGTCAACTCAACAAGATATCTATGCTACTGGTTCCGAAAACCGTCCACCTATGCTTAACAAAGACAACTATGTTCCATGGTCTTCTCATCTTCTTCGTTATGCAAAGATTAAACCAAATGGAAAGCTAATCTACAACTCCATTATGAATGGTCCATATGTTAGACGAATGATTCATGAACCAGGTGATCCAGACCGTGAAGTTCCTATTGCTGAAACCTTTCATAAGCAGACTAATGATGAACTTACTGAAAAGGAAGTAAAGCAAATGGAAGCTAATGATCAAGCCATTCAGATTATTCTAATAGGTCTTCCTGAAGACATCTATGCTGTTGTTGATAGTTGTGAAACTGCTCAGGAAATCTGGTTACGTGTTTAGCAAATGATTAAAGGTTTTGATATTAGGATTCAAGACAAAAAGGCTAAGTTGTTTAATGAATGGGAAAGGTTTACTTCTACTAATGAAGAATCGATTGAGTCTTACTATCATCATTTTTCAAAACTAATGAATGATTTCAAAAGAAACAAACACTTTCCAGAATAGATTTCCAGCAATCTCAAGTTCCTAAACAACTTACAACAAGAATGGAAATGACATGTTACCATTGTTCACCAAACAAAGGATTTGCATAAAGTAGATTACACTCCGTTGTATGATTTCTAGAAATACAATTAGGCAGAGGTAAATGAACTGAGGGCAGAACGACTTGCAAGAACACATGATCCCTTGGCCTTATGGCAAATTCTAACATTTTTCATTATCCTGTGTTATCCATCCCCTTACTCCAACATCGGATCCCCCCCTGGATATAGTTTGAAAGATGCTGATACGTCCTAATGCCACCTTACTACCCAACTCTGATGTCCCACATATCACATTCAAAAAATGCTGATATAGATATAACTAAGAGCAAAAACACATAATACCCCTACTCATAACATCACTCCTCTCATCACACTCCAATATAACATAACCCTCCTCTTCCTCCACTCCTCACAACCCATCCTAATCTCCACCACTCACCCAACGAATCTACATGCAAAAACAATGCTAATCTTGAATACTTTACAGTTCCAATACAACTGTAATGAACATGGCACTTGTTCTAATGGAAAAGGCATTATAACTAAACTACTCAACACCAACAAACAACAACCAGAGAATTTCATCAAACCCTCGTAATAGGCAGATCGCACAGCCAGGTATGAATTTGGGTCAAGACAGACAAATGCAGATGGTTAGAGGTAATAGGGGGAATCAGTTTAGAAAATATGCTGGGTAGAATGTCGGGAATCAGGTTGTTCATAATGTAGTTTAGAATCTGGGTATTCAAAATGTTGGAAATCAGAATGGGCTTATTGTTGTTCCAGGGATTGCTAATCAGAATGCGAATCAAATTGGGAATGGTAATGTTATAGCAGCACGGGCTGAGGGTAACGCAAATGGGAATAATGGTAATCAGATAAAGTGTTACAACTATAAAGGATTGGGTCATTTTGCCAGGAACTGCACTACAAAGCCAAGAAAAAGGGATGTTACTTTTCTTCAGACTCAGTTGCTGATTGCTCAAAAGGAAGAGGCAGGGATCCAACTCCAAGCTGAGGAATTTGATTTCATGGCTGCTGCAGGAGATCTATAAAAGATTAAGGAAGTTAATGCAAACTGCATTTTGATGGCTAATTTGCAGCAAGCATCAACATCGGGTACTCAGACTGACAAAGCCCCCATCTATGACTCATATGGATTAGTTGAGGTACACAAATATTATAATTGTTATAATAATGAGATATTCAATATGTTTACTCAAGAGATGTAGTATACTGAGTTACTCGAACCTATTTTTGAACCACACTAAGTTTAACAAAATGACAGTAATCTTATCTCTGAAGTTTTTAGTATAGAACAAAGTGGGGGAACAGTAGAACAATATCCTACAACTGTTGAGGAAACATGTGCTTATTTTGAATCATTATATAGTAATTTAGCTATTGAGGTTGAGAAAGTCAACACGGTCAATCGCAAAATGAAAGAAACAAATGCTGATTTGACCACTGAGCTTGCTAGATATAAAAATCAAGAAAAGTTTTTGAAATTAATCAAGAAAAATATGATAAACTTGAAAGGTTATATTAAAAGTCTGTTTATCAAGAGCAATGTCTTACTAAAAAGATAAATGCACTTCACTTAAGTTCTGCTAAAACGATAACGAATTTGAATGAGGAAATTGCACATTTAAATAACCAGATATCAAAAGCAAAATCAACTATTTCATTTCTTAATGAAGAAAAGAAAAAGTTGAAGTTTGATTTCAAAATACGCAAAGACGAGGTTCTTGATAAACAAATTCAACTTGAGAATAAGATAAAGGAATTGATAACATTTTGGTAAAAACAGGTCAATCGATTTAAATGATGCACATGCTTTCGCCTAAGCCAGACTCGTTTTACCACACTGAACAGAAAATGGCTTTGGGTAATCAAAATCCCTTTTATCTCATACAAGCTTAGCAGAAACAACAAAGTTTGTATAATGGCAAAGTTCTATTAAAAAAGCAAGATCCTCCTGCTGTGTATAATTTAGAGGAGACACTACAACTTGCTCAAGAGAGTCACTTAAAAATGAAACAATTAAACAAAGAAATAAAACTGGCAAATTATGCAAAGACTAATCAACTTTTAGGGGGTTTTGTTTCTCAAAAGGCCAAGTCACGTGAAGAGTTTTATTTTTCAAATACTTGCAAAATGACCTGTGTTTTAAAATCAATTTCAATACCAAATGAAGAGTTTTCGGACGATACTTCTCCGAGTGTTGCACGAAAATTTCTAAATGAGGTAAAAAGTACCATTGTGACTCTTTAACGTGTTGTAAAACAAAAAATGACATTAGATATACACAATTTGTCGTCTACTGTTCATCAAGAGCTTCACAAAATTGTAAAAGATGAAATTTTCCCTATCGTCAACCAAGTTTATGCTAGACATCAAAATTTTGAAATACAATTTTTGAAGGAAGCAGCTAAATTTGTTCGAGACTTCAAATCTCTTGCAAATGAAGTTGATAAATCTCTTGCTAAGCACAAGGCTTTGGAATTTGAAATTGAGCGTCTCTTGAGAGCAGTTGACAGTCAAGATATTTTGTTGATTGTCCAATGTAATTCTGTTGTAGATACATCAAATCTCTAAACTGAGCTTGAACGTACGAAAGAAAAGTTTGAAAATTGTATCATTAAAAAGGAAAATGAATATGCTAAACTTTGGAATGATTAGTACAAAAAATGTGAAGAATGCAAATATGACAAAATTTTGTACGATAAAGCTTATAATAACATGCAACAAAAGATCAAATGGTTGCAAGCTTAGTTGGGAGATTTCAAGGGTAAGAGTCAGGATACTCCATGTGTATCAGATACCCTTGGTCGTTTGTCTCATAAACTTAAAAATGAGAACGTGGAATTAGAGTTTTAGGTTTTGAATTCTGCAAAAGAAAATGAACATCTTAGGACAACATACAAGACACTTTTTGACTCTATTAATGTGACGTAGGCTCAAACCAAAACCATAACTGACTCGTTGCAAGAAAAGTTACATGATACGATTTATGAAAATGCTAAGCTAAGATCCTAGTTATTTGATAAAGTCTCTGAACAAAAGGACTCCACCAAAGGTACGAGTGGAATACTAAGTTTGCAAATCAATCAACAGTGGTAAAACCGTCTTTGCAATGTCTCAAAAACAATTTTGTTTTGCGACAACTAAATGCATTTCAATCTAAACATCAGTTTTTTTCAAAAACTCGGGTTCCTCCAAAGGTTTTTGAGACGGATGATTTGTCAAACCCAGTCACTTCAAACTCGGTACCTATCACCAAAGAATCAAAAGTTGTAAAAGATGATATTGTGATTGCCCCAGGAATGTTTAGGATTAATCCGTTTAAGACTTATAGGGAAGAAAAATTTGTGCCTGCCAACCAAGCTAATTCAAGCGTTATGACAAATCCAATCACTGTTTCACAACCTCATGTCATCACTAAGAAAGATGTTAATTCTAATTGAAATGGTTTATCTTCTACATGAGTAGACAACACTGCTAAGACCAGAAGGCCACAACCTAGGAGCAATACAAAGAATGATAGGGTCCCTTCTGCGTCTAAGAGTAGTTGCATCAACAATAAAGAAGTTGAAGTAGAAGAACACCCTAAGAATTTATTGTTTTTTAAGAATAAGAAACATATGTCATATGAATGAAATAACATTAAGCTTGCTATTCGGAATGATAAATCTGAAGTTGTTTGTGCTATGTGTAAGCGATCTTTAATTACTTCTAATCATGATGTCTATGTGCTTAATTATGTGAATGACATAAATTCTTGTGTGAATAAATTCAATGTTAGTGTTTCAAACACTGCAAATCAAAAGAAACATATGCCAAAAATTAGGAAACCTAAGAAGTTAGTATCGAAAGAAAGACTTGCTTCACCTAAGCCTAGTAGACCTAGTACTTGTCTTAGGTGGTCACCGACTGGAAGAATGTTTGACCTTAAAGGAAAAATAATTGCATCCAGTGAATCTGAGTGTCAATCTGACAGATCTAGCGATGATAATGCATGTACTTCTAACCCTAAGGAACCTACAAGAAAACGGTTTCCAAATTTTACTTTTTCTTTGGCAGGTAGTTCAAATCTGTTTATGGTGTGTAGACTCGGGATGCTCAATGCATATGACCGGAAATCTGAAGCTTCTCATAAATTTCGTCTGGAAGTTCCTAAGAATGGTTCGCTTTGGAAATGATCATATTGCTGCAATTCTGGCTTATTGTGATCTTCAATGGGGAAATATATTGATCACCATGGTTTATTTCGTTGATGGATTAGGGCACAACTTGTTCTCGGTTGGACAGTTTTGTGATTCAGATCTAGAGGTCGCTTTCAGAAGGAACACATGCTTCATCAGAAATCTTGAAGGAGTTCATTTGTTAAAAGAAAATCGCACAACAAACCTGTACATCATCAATTAGGGGTGTGCATGGTTCAGTTTTGGTCGGTTTTTGGCTAAAACCGAAACCGAACCGAAATATTCAGTTTTTATAAACCAAAAACCGAAACCACTCGGTTTTTGGCGGTTTTGTTTTTTCGGTTTCTCAGTTTTTGCGGTTCGGTTTTTCGGTTTTTTCGGTTTCAAACCGTTTATATTTGGTTGTGGGTAATTTATATTAATAAACTTGTTTTACATAGAAAATTGGTTATTTTTATAAAAAAATTTTTGTCAATATTAGCCTAATAACGTTTACACAAAATTATACAATTATACACATATAAATGAGAGAAACACACGTGGATGTAAAAATAAACATAGTATGATCATTGTCATATAGGTAACAATATATTGTCAAGTAAACACTCGTACACGACAAAGACATATATAAACATTAACATAATACATATATTATAATTTCATCAATAAAATAAATATAAATTTAAGATTTTGATTTATTATTTATTTATTTTTATTACATTAATTATATATTAATATAAAATTAGTTTGGTTCGGTTCGGTTCGGTTTTTACGGTTCGGTTTTTGGAACAAAACCAAAACCGAACCAAAATTTTTCGGTTTTTAAAAATTAAAAACCGAACCATCGGTTTCTAGTTTCGGTCAGTTTTTTGGTTTTTGGTTCGGTTTTGGTTTTTTCGATTTCTTTTGCTCACCCCTACCATATATCTCCATGAAATGGCCTATCCATCTCCAATTTGCCTCATGGCTCGTGCTACTTCTACAAACTCTTGGTTATGGCATCAACGTTTATCCCACCTTAATTTTGACACCATAAAATGACCATACGGCGAAGAACTGATCTCATCACCTGGTCCTTGCAAAAAAATCAAATATCATCCGAACATCTTTTGTACCCTCTTGTACAAGAAAAAGCAAAAAGGCAATCACACCCAGCCCAAACCTTTCCCAAAGTTCTAAGCAGGTTACACCTTCTCCATATGGATTTGTGTGGTCCAATGACAGTCAAAAGCATAAATAGGAAGCGATATATTCTGGTGATTGTGGACGATTACTCTCGTTATACTTGGGTACACTTTCTTAGATCAAAACATGAAGCACCAGAAGAGATTAAAATCTTTCTGAAGAAAATTACAGTTCTTTTGCAAGCTCTAGTCATCATTGTAAGAACTGACAATGGCACGGAATTCAAGAATCAAGTTCTTAAAGAATACTTTGATAGCGTTGGCATCTCTCACCAAGCGTCTTCTGACAAAACACCTCAACAAAATGGAGTCGTGGAACGAAGAGATCGAACGCTATTGGAGGCCGCTAGAATAATGTTGATTTTTTCTCGTGCACCGTTATTCTTATGGGCTGAAGTAATTGCTACTGCGTGTTACACTCAAGTCATAAGTTTCATACGTTCAAGCAAGTCATCAATCGATAGAGGGGGTTTAAATAAAAGGGGTAAAAAATACAAGGAAGTCTCCATGATGAAATAAGTAGACGCCTTCGTGAAACCTACTTCAATCTCAAATAAGGGATACCAAATCAACTCCGTGATCACTTGTCATTCATAATCCGAAACCATAGCCGTTTTGGGTTTTAGTGAACTGATGTGTTTCAAAAGCTTTAAATTTATAATGACTGAAAATACCAATTTTAGTATAGGGAAACACGCGGGTAAAAGTATAACCCACGTATATAGTATAATCTTTTTAGGTAAGACCAGGTCGTCCATAGGGATTTGAGTAGTGTTCAAATAATCAAAAGAAAACAGACTTTAAAATAACTTTTGTTTTACCAGTGATAATAAAGATGACTACTCGGATAGTTGAGAATAATTTATAAGTAGTGATAATGATTAAGACCTCCAAGATGGAACTTTTAACTTATAAAAAGGATTTCTCGCCAAAAAATGTTTTCACAAATTAACTTAATTAACTTAAGACTTATATTTAGTTGGCTAGACCAGATGTGTCACTCAAATGATCCAATTAACTTATTATATCAAAGCTTATTTTGTTAATCAATTTACGAAGGTGGATTTCTCGATACAAATGATAAAGACCATAGACAAATCTTTAAAACCATATAGATCATAACGGGTCTTTTGACCTATACCGATATGATTATATAATCTAAGTTGAGAAGCAAAACCAACAAGATAAGATATAATAGGGGTGCAACATAAGCTTGAGATTAATGAGATCACAATCATACCAAACACTTATTTATTAGTATAACTTCACCGAATAGTCATGAGAGAATTAGCCTCTCATGGCTATGTAGTTCATAACATAACTTAATTCAACAAGAAACTTCATTATTTCAATAAACTAGTATGGTGTTCTTCTTCATTTTTGGTTGTTTGATCTTCAATCTTCAAAAGGTATGGTGTTTATGGTTAGGAAAAGGTTTAGGATATCATAAGGGTGAGAGAGAGTGTGTGTGATGTGATGGAAATG
Organism: Tanacetum coccineum; assembly: GCA_026074375.1. Taxonomy (NCBI): domain Eukaryota; kingdom Viridiplantae; phylum Streptophyta; class Magnoliopsida; order Asterales; family Asteraceae; genus Tanacetum; species Tanacetum coccineum. Next base: position 62,809 of record BQNB010019199.1, read on the forward strand.
AGTATGAAGGAATTAGATGATATTGATTGTGTAAGAATTTTGGCTTTATTTATAGGCTGAATTTCAGGTGAAAGTGCGGCGCACTTGGTAAAATGTGCGGCGTACTTGGTGATAATGTGAAGGGAATTTAATGTTTATTGAAGAAGTGCGACACACAAAAGTATTTGTGCGTCGTACTTAGTGTGTTAATGCAATAGTATTTATAACCATTTATTCTTCGTAATTGGATGGGAAGTGCAGCGCACAATCTTGTAAGTGCGGCATACTTAGGAAGTTAATGCACTATTTTGACTTAGCCTTTAATTCTTTGACTTTGGGAAGAAGTGCGGCGCACATTAGGTAAGTGCAGCGCACAATTGCACTTTCTAGCTTAAAACTTTATCTTTTTCTTGTATCTTGATTTCCAAAGTGTATAAGTACTTTGATCTTTATTTGATTTGAGCTCGCTATGTCTTCAAGTGAACTGCAAGTATTTCATGCTATTAAGTATCGAAAGTTCACGAGAAATGATAAAATATGTATAAATGATGTCACCTAAAACATGTATAATTTAGGCATTATCAAATCCCTTCACACTTAGCAATTGCTTGCCCTCAAGTAATCAAAGCAAGAAAATAAGATCATTTATCATGACGTGGAGAAAATTTAGATTTTTATCAAGAGTTTATAT
>BQNB010019200.1:0-67162 GCA_026074375.1 Tanacetum coccineum
TCGACAATTGGAATTATGGGTTGTGGGAGTTCTTTTTTGAGCAATTGTGTTCTAACTATGATGCGAAAAAATACATTCATAGTCCTACTAACGAAGTTAGCTCGAGTAATTTGGCACCTCTCACACCAAAAGAGCTCAAAGTAGAAAAGATTGTACTTTCATGGATTTTCACCACACTTTCGGATGCACTTCAAGCACGGTTAGTTGTGGCACGTCCGAAATCGGCTAAGGAAAGCATGGACACTTATCTCTGAAATTGTCAAAGACAACAAAAGGTCTCGTACCAATGCGTTAAAGGCGGAGTTACGTGCTATCAAACTTAGGGATCAAAGCATGGAATCCTACTTTTAAAAAAATGAGTCGATTGTCACCATTCTTACTTTTTTCTGAATCTCAATTTGTAAGTCTCAATAAATCTTACGATGATGCGTCCCTTTTGTAGAAAACTGTAAAGTTATACCCGATGTGATGAAGTATAGGTGGCAGTTTTAACTCATTAACCTTCAATGTGGGTTGTATTATATTTCTAATGGGTCAAAATTGCCAATAAGTGATAGTTTTAAGATGGTGTTTGGATGAGTTAGTTATGTGCTTTTATGCTTATTGTGTTCCTCTAATAGATAATGTTGACGATTTTGATGTATCCAAGCCATTATAAAGGTATAAATTTGTTATATATTCAAGGGTATTAGATTGATCTCAGTGACATATATTTGACATTAGTAAGATGTAAAAGTCGAGTTTGCTGGATGGCAATTGTTTGCTCTTACCTTAAGTATGCTTTATTATGTATGCGAACTCAAAGAGGTATCGTTGGCTTATTATTTTCATTGTGAATTGTTAAATATGCATTACATTATCTGAGAACTAATAAATTTAATTATATAAGACGATGTGGAGTATTTAAATAAGCAAAAACTTCCCTGAAAACTTTTTAAAAGTTATAAAAGTAATAATATTAAAATCAAGTGGTCATTTTTTTAGCTGGTGAGTTATTGATGGTACGATCTTTAAACTTGGTAAATCTCAACAATATGTTAAAGCTATGTCATGTTACAATTCAAAGGTTGAATTAGTTGTTTCTATGACTGAACTATTTTGTTTCAAATAAGTTGCTTGAAGTTGTTTATCCAAATCAGTTCTAAAAGCAATAAGCAAGAAATGTAGTTCTTTTATAATTTTGAAAAGTACCTAATTACATCTTAATTTCCATCATCTATTATTTTAAACTAGACGAGTACCCGCGCATAGCGGCGACGGGTACCATGCGATACTAATTAAAATTAAAATAGGTAATAACAATGCAAATAATTTCATATCTACTATTATTTAAACTCACGGCCATCAAGACCACCACCACAAACCAAAATATCTAACACAACCATCATCTGAATATGCAAATCTAACTGGTGTGGTTATTATTTGATTTCACCGGTTGTGTTTAGGTGTTTGATGATGTTTAAGTGGTTGATTGGTGTTGCTAAAACTGAATCTTGATAACACCGGTGCTAAATCATTTGGTATTTTGTTTGGGTTTATAAATTTGACCTGTTTTGAGTTGATGGTTTCGTTGGTAAATTGTTGTCCTTTTTTTGGTGCTTTTATTTTTTGAATCTTGATTAGTGGCGATGATGGTTGTTGTACCGGCGCCAAGGGATTTTTTAGAGAGTGTGTAAAAGCATATTTCTAAAGAGAGTGAAGATGGTTTAGTTTTTTTAGTTTTGAGAGAGTGGTGTAATTGAGCTTATATATGAATATGAAAGGGATGTTACAAGTTTATAGAATTGAAAACATTTAATTTTCAGGATTGTTGTTACAAGTTTATAGGATTCAAATCATTTAATTACCAGGCTGTTACAAAGATTATTTGACTCAATTTTGACTGTTATAAATACTGAATTAATTAGTATTATTACAGAACTTTTGAGTCATATTGTAATGTCTTAGTGCATTGACTAAGACATGTATTAACATATAAATTGTATAGAGCTTTGTGTGTTTTATTAGTTTGTACGATGTGTATAATAACATGTACTTTTCATTGTAGGTGTGTTTTAAAAATGACATTAATTACTAATAAGTGTTTTAAGAATAACATTAAATGTGTTGACCAGTCAATAAGTATGTGTTGTGAATTGGTTAATTGTACATATTGCATTAATGTTTGTATTATTGAACTTCAACTCTTTATTGTTTGCATTAAAGATTGTACAATGTGCAATCTTTGTATTACTTAATTTTTTGCATTGAATAAACAGAGAGATATGTGGCAGAATTTTATTGTTTGCATAAAATGTTGTACAACGTTCATAAGAATTTGTATCACTTAAACAAATTGCATTGAATGAGGAGAGAGATGTGTGTTAAAAATCATTTTGTTATTTTGTTGTTTGCATCAAATGTTGTACAGTAAGCATAAATAGTTGTATTATTTAATTTTTGATGTTTAATGAGGAGAGAGTGTCCAGTTTGTGGTGAAAGGTTTCATTTAACGATTGATTGTGTGTTTATCAAAGTGTGTGAAAGAGATCAAGTGGACCATGTGAGTATGTGATTGTGTGTTTATCAAAGTTACAAAATTTCAGAAAAGAACATTGCTACATTGTTGTGAGTAAAAAATAGCCCAACATGAGTCCATATCAAACATTTGATGCAGGCCCAAGTGTTGAAGAACGGGCCTATTTGTTTCTAGAGGCCCAGGATCGTGTGAAGAAAAGGCCCTTTTTCAAAGGGGCGTAACTTGGGCTCAGATAATCCGTTTTAGGCCCAAGACCAGCCGTTTCGAGGCTTGGAACGAGGAGAATGTCGTGGTAACCCAACAAAAGTTTTGAGCCCTGAATCATTATATTTTAGGAGTTATTTGCATTTTTATGTTTTTTCGGGTATTTTTGGACTTTTGTTTTTAGGTTGATTTTCGGCCCGTTTGCCTTTTGAGGCCCGTTTCAGTTTCGTTTGCCTATTTAATAATTGTACTATGATCTTGGCTATTCAGTTGAATATTATATGAAAAGTTTATTTTTGGCAGTTTTGCTAATAATTTACCCCTTGATTATCGGTATTCATTTGAATCAACGATATTTGGAAGAATTGTTTTTGGTATTCGTTCGAATCAACAGATCCAATTGTTTATCGCTTTATTTTCACTACATCAACATTAAATATAAATAACTTATACCCCTAATTTTCTTCACACATCCAAACCCTAATCACTTATCACACAAAAGATAAGTAGACAAAACTACTCCCATATTTCATCCGCCCCTCTCTTATTTCATAAGCAGGCACCATCAATCTTTATATCACAATCAACCCTCCATAGATCTTTAAAACCACAAAGGCTACACCCATTGTAACATTCTTGTTAATACCTAGTCATGGGTAAGGTTGTTCTTGGTTTTATGATTTCATTTTTTTCTTTTTTCCTAGTAAATATCTATGTAATTATTTTTTTTAATTTCGGTTTTCGGTTCGGTTCGGTTTTCGGGTTGACCCCAAAATAATTTTCGGTTTTAGGTTCGGTTCGGTTTCGGGTTGACCCCAAAATAATTTTCGGTTTTCGGTTGACTCCAAAATAAATTTTGGTTTTCGGTTCGGTTCGGCTGAATTCTAGTTCGGTTCGGTTCTGTTTTCATGTTGACCCAAAAAAAAATTTAACCGAACTAACCGAACCGAATAACCCGATAACCAAACCGATCAACACCCCTACCTCTAACAAAAGAACAAGACCAAGTTAGGATCCAAAGAAATCAAATGACTTTCCTAGGATGTTGATCGGTTGGGTTAGTTTGGGTTAAATTTTTTTTGGTAACACCGAAAAATTGTAAATCCGAACAAAAAACCGAAATATTTTTGATAGTCAACCGGTAAATCGAACGAAACGAATTAAAAAAAATAAATAATTGATATTTAGCATAAAAGGTGTTTTTAGTAGTTTGGTTACCAAACTATAACTTTTGTTCGCCTAAGTTACTAACTCTTTTTTTGTTCATTTGGGTTTCTGGAATATCAAAAACCGGATAAATTTGTATCGAACTATCTGTTAAACCGGTGTTGTGTTAATTCCCGGTTATATTGCTAGCGTGACATTTGACTTTTGATACAAATAAGTTACTGAACTTTACGAATTTGTTCACCTAAGTTACTAAACTTTGCCAATTTTTACACACATTTTTATACACATTTTTATCTACATATTTTTATACACACATTTTTATAAACACATTTCATAACAACATTTTTTATATAAAAATTTTTTTTAAAGGTTTTTATTACACATCTTTTTATACACACATTTTTATACACACGTTTTTATACACAAATTCTTGTACATATTTTTATACACAGTTTTATACACGGTTTTTATAAGAGAAGCATTGCAGAAACTACAAGGACCAAAGTGTAACTTATAGAAAGTTTAGGGGTTTATGTTGTAACTTTAGAAGATAGTTAGTTAGAGTCAGTTTTTATCTTTTCCTGTTATTTATTGTATTATACCTGTCTATGTTTCATTTTCGTTCATGAATCACTTCACTGTGTGTTTTTCTCTCAATTCATCATTGTCAACAGTTTTATACACACATTTTTGTACACACAATTTTATACACGGTTTTATAAACACGTTTTTATACACATTTTTATACACGTTTTTACACATATTTTTATACACAGTTTTATACACACATACAAGGTTTTATATACACGTTTTTATACACATTTTTATACACATTTTATACACGATTTTATATACGTTTTTATACACACATTTTTATACACAAATTTTTATACACACATTTTTATACACGGTTTTATACACACAAAAAGCTGTATAAAAACGTGTGCATAAAAACGTGTAAAAAAATGTAGGTATAAAAACGCGTGCATAAAAACGTGTAAAACGTGTGCATAAAAATATATATATAAATTTGTGTGTATAAAAATATATAAAATTGTGTGCATAAAAATATAAAAAATATATATATAATTATGTGTATAAAACGTGTAAAAAAATATATGTATAAAAATGTGTATACAATGTGTGTATAAAAGCGTGTATAAAAATGTGCGTATAAAAATGCATATCAAAAAACTGGAAAAAATACGTGTTATAAAAACATGTATTTTTTGAGGTATTTTTAGATGAACAAAAACAAACAAAGTTTTGTAACTTAGCGAACAATTCGACAAAGTTGAGGTAACTTACATGGTCAACTTAACTTGATAAGTTCTGAGTTGGATAATTGGGCCCACAAAAGGGTTAATACACAAAAATATTACTAAAGTTTGCTAAAATATTCGTCTAAGTTACTAAAGTTTTTTTCGTTACAAAGAGGTTACTATGTGTTACTCAAGTATACGGGTGCAATTTTTTTTAAGGGTAAATAAAACCAAATAATAAGCCTATTTGTAAAGGTTCGGTTTTTTTAAAAAAAAAAAACACCCCATAAAAAAAAAAAATAAATTCGTATACTTGAGTAACCTCTTTGTAACTGTTTTAAAGGTTCAGTAACCCAAATGATAAATCCATATACTTGAGTAACCTATTTGTAACGAAAAAAACTTTAGTAACCTAGGTGAACATTTTGACAAACTTTAGTAACATATTTGTGTATTAACCCGCCCACAAAAAGCTGACGTGGAGAAGGTCAAAACATAATATCCCGGTTGCCAGTATACGAGGTAACCTGAATGAACACACTTTTGTTGTTCGGTAACCTTAAAGTCAAACTTCGATAGACTAGTAGCCCAAATGAACAAAAAAAAAGTTTAGTAACTTAGGCGAATAAAAGTTGATAGTTTAGTAACCTGTCTATCTAAAAACCCTAAAAAATTTATTTCAAGCATAAAAAGTGTTTTTTTATATTAGGATAAAAAATTTATAGTATTTTTTTATACATGAATATATAAAAAATATATACATGTATATAAATTCGGTTTTGGGTTCTGATTGTCAAACCCATATCCAACCTGATAACTGAATTTGTAGTTCGGTTTTTGCAAATTCGGTTCGATTCTTAGTTCGGCTCGGTTACTTTCGGTCCGGCTCGGTTTCGGTTTTCAGTTTATTCGGTTATTTCGGTTTTTATGCTCACCCCTAGACTCTCGTTAATATAAACATTTAGTAGCTAGAGGCCTGGAGGTGGCATTTACAAAGAATTTGTTAATAAAATGGCGATTCATGTTTCTCTTTAAACGAAGCGAGTTCAAATGACACGGGTTTGTTTATTTTAGTATACTAATCAATTTTATAATGTAAATTAATTGTTGATGATGATGAAATGGATTTTTATTTTAGATTCTTTACTCTTGACGACGATAATGAACTTGGTAAAAATATGTTTCTTTGGATTTTTTTGACTTTGATAATGAATGAAAAAAGATGGTGGTGGGTAGTGATGGTCGGAGATGCACTGTATTAAGAAATAAGATGAGGTGTGAAATAACAAAAATACCCTCAGGTGAGTATCACATGTGGTGACTTAGGGCCTGTTTGGTTTGTAGATGGGTTTAGGATTATGATTTGGATTCGGATTTGGATTTGGATTTGAGTTTGGGTTTAGATTTGATATAAAAAAGAAAAAATATATTATTAAACTATATAAAATTTTATTTTATAAAATTTTATATACAAAATTGATTATGTTAGAAAGAAAAGTGAGGAAGATGGCCCACTTTAATAAAAAAGGACAAAAAATAACAGATAGTTGTACTACTTTATTTTGATACCAGGCTTGGTGCATTGGTATGAGATGTATCACTTTTTGATTACTGATTTCCATTACTTGGTCCCACATTGACATACCAAATAGATGATTCATGCTTTCATTCGTCAAATCCATAGTAAATCCACCAACCGAACAGCACCTTAATGAGCGTTACCGAGGTTTGTCAGAGGAAGGGACTAACGATGAATAACCTTTGGTAGTTAGAGACAACCAATACATTTTTCAGTCATAAGACTTAAAACTGTGGACACCGCAAACCACAAAGACAAACAGTGTAATTTGCTCATGTTAAAATAAATGGAATTAAAATATACGTGAAACCCAAACAATAATGATACAACGTGTGGTGTTACGTTAAAGTACCGCGAGTGATATCTCTACCACTTTATAAAGAATTTAGCCAGTTTTATAAAAATATAATTAATTAAAAAATATTTCTTTTTTGGGAAAGTTATAATGTATATGTTTTTATCAATATTGGGGTCAATGTAATTGAAAATTAAGTGTTTATTTTGTAACAGTCCATTTAAGTGTATTAATGTAGTCTATTTGTAACAGTCAATTTAAGTGTATTAATGTAGTCCATTTGTAACGGTCCATCTATTTCAACCCACTATGAACCACTATTTAAGTGTATTAAGTGTAAATCATAAACTTAAGGAGTATAATGTCCCAAAAAAGAAATTATTATTATAAATTTTATAGAAGACTTTAATTAATTACCTAAGAGTAAAAATGTCATTATGTCAAAAAGTAAGAAAGAGAAGCAGTAATAATTGCACTTTTCTTAAACTGTGTGTTTTTTGTCGGAGGATAATAATTTTGGGACGGAGGGAGTGAACCACTAAACCCTAAAAAATCATGCATATTTGCAACAAGTTTAGATACCTCATAACAAATAAATTTAATGAAAGAAATGTCACTGAGTTACACATCTCATAACTTAATACAAATAATAAATCAAAAACACAGGATAGATGTACGATTGCAGGTGTAAATTGATTAAAATGTACTAAAGTGGTGAGCGTGGTGTGGTGATATTGTTTAATAGATAACCATGAACTTCTTAAATTTCTATGCACTCAATTTAAAGCCAAAATCTAATAAGTATTTTTTGGTTATTTTGGATTGGGGTGTTCACGAGGCGGTTCGGTTCAGTTAGTTGAAAGATTTAAACTATCGGTCGTGGGGCGGGTAATTAATTTTACTATCCGTCGCCGAACCGTACTAGGCGGGTAACCGGACATGCGGGTACCCGAAGTGAGCGGTTACCCGCGGTTCGGGTCACGGTTAACCGTTTTTGACATTTAATAGAGTTTAACCGTATAAAAAATTACATAGTCTAGAACATAAAATGTATTTCTAGTAAAATTAAATGACGTTGAATTTAAAAGTCATATAAAACTTAAGTATTTCGTTACAATAATTGCATTCAAATATTCATATATAACGTATTAACAAAAAATATTACTCGACGTTATAGATTACGATCACATTAATTAATTTTCACACAATAAAAGTTTTGGCATAATTTGGCTATTCGCACATGAATATGAAAAAAATACAGGAAAAGTATGACCTTAGTCCGCAGCCTGCAAATACCGCCTCGAAGATCCCAGAACATGGAGAGCTGAAATCATGATGGTGGGACAATCCCCTGTTATTAACCATCTGAATAATAACAAAACTATTTTGTATTCCTTACTTAATATACCTTTATAGTTTGCAATATACATCTTGCATATGCTTTCAAGGTTCATGGGTCTGTTACGTAAGTGCGAGCTAAAGTTGTAAACGAATATCATGTGGTTTTATGTATGTTGAATTTGTCTATCCTATCTTCATCTTTTGGTTGTGCGTCTTATGGTTTGTTTTAAGCATGTATTATGGGTGGCTCTTTGATAGACTTTCGTCAGTTTAGACGCCACTAAAAATACTGGAATCAAAAAAAAAATAAGCAGCAAGAAATTAGCACTTCGATATATTATTCATTGACAATCCAAGCTACATTAACCATTCCTATTGTCAGATTCAACAAAAAACTAAAACTAACACAATCCTAAAAAGCTACCCAACAAACCAAAAACCACCTTGATCTCCACTAAGCTGTAATAGGACCAATATCTACGAGCTTCCTAAGATATACTCGACACTTTTAAGATGTCTTAATTTGAGTGCTTTAATCATTGTAAGCAAGCAGGTGTCTTCTCCATATCCCGTCTTTAAATGTGTTCAAGAAATGTATCAGTTGTAACACCCCAAAAATGGTGAACGAATGTGTTAAGGGGCGTTAACTTCATAAAACTCACAGCAAAAGATATAAGGGAACGACTCTAAATGGTGTAGTTTGAAAAAGTAATCTCGTTGATTTCTTTGAAAAATTGATTATTTACATTTGTTCTTAATTTCATCACAATGATAAGTTGAAAATAACCAAACGAGTTTTGATCATGTGAATGTAAGTAGTAATCCTTAAATGAATCTTATCAATTATAGATCCAGTGCACATCTAGTAACATCGATCTAATACTCTAAGAAAATAATGCTTAAAAAATGTTGAAATACAAAGATTTATTAAGTAATGTAGACATTTCAATCCTTTTTATAATCGCCAAAAATGTAAGTGTATATAGAAACGTAGTGTTAATACATCAATTAAATTGTATATAATGTTGCCTAAGTCAGACAATGAAGCTCAACATCTATGTAGCAATTTAATGATAATGAAGGCCGTGTAAGATGTTCTAATCACGTAACTTTCAACATTGTTCTGACCATGTATGCAATTGTGTTTCTAGTACGGTTGAATCTAGTGTGTGCTTTAACACCGAAAACGGGATGTCAATCCCAAATAGATACTATTTATAAACTCGGCTCTACCTCTACGGTCTCCGGTCAAAGAAATTAACTAGGTTCATGATATATGGGCCCAATTAGTGGGTTTAGCTACTTAGGAAAACTCGTAAACAGGAAATGTTAACACGAAACACTTGTGTCCAAATATAAGTAACCATCATTATTCGTAAACGCTTAGAGTACTTAAATTCATAAGTAGAACGAGGTGTGATATTATTAAGTATTGAGTTTGTAAGGAGTATTGTAAGCAATTTCGTAAACTTGTATGCAATGAGTATGCGACGAAGTTGAAACAAGTTTTGTATCCTTCAACCAGTAATGGTGTTTTGTAATGAGTTGCGAAATATGTATGTAAACCATGTGTGTAGATATTGTATGAATAAGATATTATAAATGAACACGTAAACAAGGTTGTATCGAGCATGTATATATCACCAGAGATATGGTAGAGTAAATGTAAAACAGTGAAGAGGGGCTATAAATCTATCGTAAGTGAAGATTGTTTATTCTGATTTCAAATAAGTGTAATCGTCTCGGAAAATCCGGATGCAATCATATTATTTATAGGCTGTATAAAGTTATATGTAACTTTATATGAATAAAACATATAATGGTTATTTGTTACACAACCCCCCACCACACCAACAACTAATTGTTTTGATTGTCCTTTAAGGTTGAAATTAACTAATTAACACGTATTTTTGTTTAAATTTAAGTATATGTACTCGACCCGATAGATAAGTATATTATTTCTCATTTACTAATGCATCATTTGTAAAAATATATGATTTAATATTTTTTTATTGATTACATAATGATATTACATTATTAATTTAATTGTTTTATAAAATAATGTATAAAAGTAAAACTAGTGCGCGCGATTTTAAAACCTTATATCTTTATCGTTTTGACTACGTTTTATACGTTTCTTATGTCCACGTCTTCGTATTGAGAAAATCTATCAAAATTATCAATTTTTATATAAATATTAAAACTATGATGAAAGGTAACATTTACTGTTCATAATCAGGCTCATAAAAATTTTTTTTGTATTAATTATACGTAACTTGTTTAAAGCATAACTTGTTCATTTTATTTCTGTTTCTCGAGTTTCTTACGCCCTTGGATTCGTCATGAAATGTACTATGTTTATAAAATATTAAATTTTATAGATCAGATCTGAGACAGGAAGTTCTTATATAAAATAACTTTTATACGATTAATTAACGTAAACTCGTAAATGTCATATCTTCTTTGTTATAAATCCGTTTTTCGAGTTCTTTAACACTGCTTCCGATCCTGTAAAGAGTACTCCTTTAATAAAAATATTAAAGCTTAGGGTTATATGTCGTATTCAAACAGTAGGTTATTAAAGTGTAATTGGGTTGTATGATTTATTAAAACAAGTTTTATAATAACTTTTATTTAGAAACTTTGCACCATTCTTTTACCAAGTGTTATAACATATCTCTTACATATATTAAGTCCTTTAAAAGTCCATAACACTTGTCCATATGAAATCCATGTTCTCATGATATTTTTATACACAAGTTTGTAAATAAACCTTCAAACACATTTAATTTGTAAACTTATCCATAAATTCTATTAGTGATTATATTAAGTATGTACCTTTATTTTGAACATTAATTCACCATATACACATTTAAATTCGAATTACATAAGCTTCAAAATACTTTATATATCACAAAAATAAATCTAGGTGGTGTTTAACATATATAACAAGTATGTACACATAAGATAATGAATGAATGAAAATGGAATACTTTAAATAGACCTTATGTAAGATGAGTAGAATGATGAACACAATATAGAAATCCTAACCAAGCTTCCAAATCTAAAACCCTAATCAAGAAAATCCTAAATATGTTTTCTTGATTAACCCTTGTTTTTTTTTAAAAAAAAAAAAAAAAAAAAAAAAAAATAAACCCAAATCCAAGCTTGTAATAACCTTGAGTAACCTTAGGTGATCTTAGGATGAGTGCTTGTATGCTTGGAATACTTGTAAAAGAAATTTATATGAAAACCCTAGATCTATATTTTGAGTCGTGGGTTATCGTTTGTGTAGAAAGAGTTTGCTTGATAAATTCCTAGTGAATAAGAGTGTAAGAGTTATGTACCTTGGACTTGCTTTAAATAGATGGAAGTATTGTAGAAACAACCTTAACATCACATGGTATTGGAAGTGGTTTAGGTACATTGTGTAAGGTATGATGTGCCAATTTATGGAGAAGTGGGATGTAAGGTACTCTTTGTGTAAGGCTTGTGTACTAGTTAGTTAAAATGGCAAGTGAAAAATGTTGGTGTGGTTAATTAGATGTATATACTTGTAAAGTGTTAAGCTTTTATTTGTGTTATCATATGCCTACATCCGGCCATATGGGTTAAATGGGTATAAAATGATTAAATTTTGGGTATTGGGTATGAAAAATGGGTATTTGTTTGAGTATAGATATGTATAGGTGCTTCCGGGTATATGGCCAAATGTATTTTATTGCGAAACGTAATCGTTTTACGTAACCAATAAGAATAAATTATGAAAAGTTATAAATTATACTCTAAATAATCATATAACACTTGCTTGACATAAATTTTTATTTGTTTGGTGTTCGTTTACGTCAAATGATGATATTTAGTTTACGCGGTTTAACTATACGATAATAATTAAAAACAACCGCGCAAAACTTTAAAAATAAATAATGGAATAATTGAAGTCGTAAATGACCTGAAAATGTGAAATGTTACAACAGTCCGCATGGCATCCGCCGAAGACTTTAGCTTTTGCAGCTCCTGAATGGAAGCTCCCATCTCATTACAAACCTAAGTTAAATCAGAGAAACTTTCTTCAGCTCCTTTATCGCCTTCACATCCTCGGAAATCGACTGGTCAATATACACGATCCTCGAGCTTGTGAGATTTGGCAGCCACTGCAAATATGGATGTCAATGGGTCGGGTTTGGGCAAGACTCAACACGAAATAGCTAGCAAAATATACATTGGACAACCAAAGATGAAATCGAAATAGCTCCGCCGCAAAGCGCGGGCGCATACCATCTTTTCTATCAAATCAGTTATAAATACATTATTAAAAAAAACCACCTTAGCATATAAAACCAAGATATATAAAAAATGACTTAAGTAAACTCGAAATTGTTTTCATAACCAGCCGAGACCAGTCGGTTCAACCGATTTAACCGAACATGTTAGAAAAATCATAAACAAAAAACATACGCTAAATAATTAAAAAAAATGTCCGGCGTAACCCGCAATTCCACTTGTTATAACTAAAAGTTAAAAACAACTAAACATTGATAGAAGATGAAAAAAGATACTACTTACTACCTTTAAGCAAAAATGAAGAATAATATGGTTACAACAATTGTATAATTTGGTTACTACGATTTTATTAAATAAATAAAGACGCACGTAAATAAACACCCAAGTCAAAACAAGTCAAGTAGAGTAATGTAAGAAAAGGAAAAAAAAATCAGTCCTCCTTTAACTACGGAAAGGTGATCAACTATTGGTTTTCAAAATATCACTTCCTTATATATTGCATTGCATTGCATTCCATTCCATCCCATAAAACTTTTATTTATTTGTTTCGTTCTTTCTTCTTCATTACTCTTTCTTGTACTAATTTCCTTCCTTCCGCCATGGATATTCCGTTGAAGATATTTACAGATATTAGGACCGTTGATTATGGACAACTCAATGTAAGATTCCTTAATAATATTAGGGAAACGGTGAGGTGCTGTTTTAATGAGTGTGCAACGTGAATGATATGATTATTGATAGATTAGGGTTACGTACTTTTACATGTTTTGTTTTCTTTCTTCTGTTATGCATGCTCTGCTGTGCTCTATTCAATAATGAATTGTTTGTTTGTTTCGGCTTATATAGCGCCCTTATGGCTTATTTGGTTTTCGGCTTTTTTTTATGCCTTATTTTGTAACTTTTCGGCATATATAAGTTTGTATATATATATATATATATAAAGCCGCAAAAGTACAAAATAAGCCACAAAAAGTGAGCTTATTATGAAGCGTAAGCTCAAAATCAAATAAGTCATAAGCCCGCTCTATAAGCCAAAACAAACACCCCCTAGATGTCGTGTTGCATGATTATTAACCACCAGTTGTTAATTTGTGTGATTCTGTTATGTTGTGGTAATTACACCTGCCTGTTAGAGCTATTGATCGGAATTCGTGGTTTTCTAAAAAGGCTCGACCTCTATGGAACAACCAACCCTGCCTTATTTTCAACTTCTTCTGCTCTAGTCGGTTTTTGGTAGCTAGGTTAGATATCATATGTCGTTTACGCTAGCATATATATGCACAAAACACTAAATATGTAGAATGCTTGCGAAATTACCATCAGCCGAGTACTTTATTTTGATACTTGACCTCGACTCTAAAGTCTATTCCATCAACTTGGCATACCATTTTTAACATCTGATTATTGTCAACCTGGCTTTCTATTATTAGTAGCTTATTCATATGCTCTTTAATTTGTTGTTTTGGAGTCAACCTTTTCCACACAGTGTTCTTTTATGGTAAATTATTATTTGTCAAACCAAAACAGCTTCCTTCACTTATGTGTATGGTACTTCATGTTTTTTTACAAGTTGGTTCCTACTCGGGTCGGTCAGCTTCTTCTTTCCAATTAGTACCGAAGAACACACATCATAATACTTTCATACGGTTGACCGTGCGTGTTTTGCCCTTCATAAGTAATGCCATTCTTCGTGACGTTATGTATTAGTGCCAAATGGTAACATTTAACACTACTTCTGTCATGTCATCTACTTGACCTCGACTCTAAAGTCTATTCCATCAACTTGGCATACCATTTTTAACATTGCTCTTATGTTTGCAACTTCTGTCATGTCATCTACTCGGTATACATTACAAGTCAACATCATCATTATCATGTTCACATGTCATATAGAGCTTTGTTAATGATAGGCTTTCCTCCTTAACATATTGTGGACTTCAAGATATTGGTTCAACTATCTCCAGTCATACGTTAGCTCCTAGTCTATGCCTCTCCTTGTTTTGTACTCATTGGTTACTTGTAAACCGAACCAAGAATATGGATATTTTCTGTTCCTTATCTAACTTTGTGTTCTGTGGATATTTTAGGAAAACACGGGGGAACTTAAAGTTCTTTCAACAAGGTTGACCTGGCGAAAAAAATATACTGATCGAATGATTGTAATGAAGATTGGTGAGATTCGGGAAGTCAAATGGATGGCGGTTCGTGGGAGCATCCAGTTTAGCTTCTATCTAGAAGACGGCCGTAGTTACAGATTTTCCGGTTTCACTAAACAAGTACTTTTCAACATTTTCTTTCAATTTTGACCTTTATCAGTCGTGACATTCATATGGTAGATTATGAACTCATTTGTAGACAGTATTAGATTGGATGGAATCTGTGAATTCGAGCATGTTTTCTTGCATTAAGAAGATTATGTTATTTTGCTTTTTAGTACTCTCTAATTGCTAGTAGTAATAGTGTGGTCCCATGTACTAAGATCTCGGTTCCTATCTTATCCTTGCAGGATCAGGTTTATCTTACCAACCATTTTAAGATCTATGAGATCCCAACCCAAGAAGAGGAATGCATAGTCAGTGGAAAGAATTCGATACCCTTGGTGTTGATAAGAGGTTGGTCATTCACTATTATTAACGTTCCTCTTCAGAATATACCACTGAAAAGTTCACGTTTACACCCAATAGTTTACAGTCTTCTATAAGGTTTAATGCCATATAACTAGTTACTGTCAATCATATAAAGTATGGGTTTGGAGTCCTCATGTTGCAAAGTTGGCATTCATAGAAAATGTAAGAACAGAGCTTTGGAAGGAATTTTGTCATATTGCTTTTTGATGAAAAGGATTTTTTATCTTGAAAAATAACAGAACGCGGGTTATCGCAAGTGCTACTTGTGTTCCAGTATAGGGGTTAAAAGCGAGTTCCGTTATCAGGACCATGGCTAAATTATGATTGGTAATTTTGATTCCAACTATTTCCCATTATATCCCGGAAAGTCTCAAACACATCCTGTAACAAAAGTGGCATGTACTTGTCTTAACCCCGATCCGGTAACAAAAACAGATTTATATTTTGGATAATGTATCGCTATTTATCCCCCATTTCTTTAAAAAAATAAAGAGTTCAATTATAAAAACTGGCCTTTTCAACTGGCAAAAACTTCATTTTGATGACAAGTGTGACTACTACTGCTAAATTACTAATGATATATATGTGATATCCTCTCAGGGAATATGCTGTCTTTTGAGCTAAAACAACAGAATATAATCTATGAGATACCATTGACTGATGTGACTTCAATAGAGACTATTGGGGCAAACGATGTACAGGTGAACTTCCATATCGATAACACCATCGGTGCCTTCAACAATACCCCCAAGGTCTCTTCATAGTAATCCTTTGATATATGTATATATATCCGTTTGTGCGCTTGTCTCTCTGAAAGTGATCCAAAACTAATGTGTTTGTTGTTAATATAGATGCAAATCCTGGAATATGTTAAATTGGGCATCCCAGATACATCTGATCAGTTTGGCGGGATAGTTGATTCTACCCCTGCAATTGTAAGTTAAATAATTTTTTTTATAGGTAGTCTTCTGATATGAACTCATTACTTAAAGGTTTTTCTAACTCTTAGATTGTCATTCATCAGGCATTCAAGGAGTGGATAAACTCATTTGATTGTGTCCGCCTGGGAAGTGAGGGGGTCCCTATCGCCACTTTTGAGAGACTCATCTTTGTTAAGCCTATGTATGATCTTGGTTTCTCTTTACAAAAGCTATTTTCTTTTTATAGCCTTTACATATAAGGAGCCTTTTGATTCACGCAGGGGTGTTTACAATATGGACTTTTATCTTCAATTTTTCGGGCTGAGAAGGAATCAGATTTTTGTGACAATTTTGTACAGGAGCATAGTCTCCATTCACCTTTTGCCTAAGGTTACTTATTTATCATTAATTAGCACACAACGTAATCATATCTAATCTCTCACATTTCTATAGTCAACTCATATCTTACCCATCTTACCCTTGTTTTGTTTTGCAGCCTGATCTTCAATTTGTAGAAGTTGTGATTTGTGTAGACCCACCTCTCGAAATTGGTTTTCAGAAGTATGGATATATTGTGTTGCAGGTAACTATTATCTTTAAACCCTTCATGTAAATTCATTATAATTAAAATTATAGACAAGTATGTTTTTTCATCTAATGATCTTTATCTTGATTATTTTGGTTTCTAAAGTTCAACTCAGATGTTAAGCTTGAAGAAGGAGTTGAACTTCATATGAGTGATGAGTTGTATACTTCCAGATTTAAAAACAAGCTGCAAAGATCATACACGGTACCAACTTGTCAACAACCTGCCAAATGATAAATCTTTTAGTATCATCTAATTAATCAAGTGTTTCTTTATTTTTTTAAGGTTGAAGACCACCTCCTCCAGTATGAAGTGGTAGTTAGGATGTTGGAAGGGCTATCCAACATAAAATGCAGCGACACTGGTGGATATGGTTATGGTCTAAACACAACTTCAGCAAGTAATAGAAAGGGTGTTCTTTATCCTCTTGAAGATGCATTTTACTACTTACCAAACCCCCCTAGTCGTATACTTTATGATGATGTATGGTATCATTTTTAATAGGGTGATAACTGCTGAACTTGATATGGGTCGACTTATAACATATTTGTGACATTCGCAGATAAAGTACATAGAAATAAAATGCCCAGGAGAGGGGTTATTCAATCTTCATGCTGTACTCAATACTGGTGCTTCAATGAGAGGGGTTGTTCAATCTTCAAAGCAGAATTTCGACAACCTTCCCAGAGATGAACTGGGTCATCTTGCTGATTTTTTGAAGTGAGCATTTCGGCTGTTTGTACCAAGTGATATTAGGTTGTTTATATATATATATTCGGAACATATTTTACCACATTCAACTAATGCAGGTCAAAGGGTCTTGAAATTAGGGGCTATGAAGATCCATCTTCTTTTTATTCATTTACAGAATCCAATGGATTCAGATACTTTTCAAAGTCAAGGAAAGAGGTATTTTCATGGTTTTTTATTTTTGTTGAACAGTTTTAAAGTGGAACTAGAATCTTGAAATTTAATGGCTTTACATTATGATTCTAGGAAATGGAGAAAGAGTTCTCAGGACTTCTTACATCACAAGCTATTCGTCTAAACATGATAAACCGGTGGATCGAGCTTCCAGGTTTGTAATTCAGGTAATCAAGTATTTGACCTTTTCAATGTGTTCTTTCTTACCAAACCATCCCGGTTATCTATTTTGCAGATGAAACGAAGGCTTTTTACGAAATCATGGGACAAGGGACTAGAGGGTGAAGTAGTTCTCAGTTAGAGTTTCTAAAACTTGATCGAAAATTGTGGATTTTGCTTGTGTTTTGATGAACACATCTATGATGTTTTGTCATATCGTTAATGACCACACGTAATTGTTGCGAGAATTCCTTTTCTTTCTTAAGAAGCTATTAAGAAACATCTTTTCTTCCATGCGTGTATACATCTGTGTTTCCTGCATTTCAACGTGTTTGGTGCGTTCATGGAAGACTGGGTTGTTTGCTATGTGGCGGGCAGCTTGATTGTCACAAAATAATGCAGTTGGTCCGACGGGGGCCATGTCAAGTTCACCCAAAAGCCACCTCATCCACAAGATCTCACTAACCGCATTAGACATGGCCCGATATTCAGCTTCTGCCGAGGATTTGGAAACTACGGACTGCTTTTTTGTCTTCCAGGAAACAGGAGCTCCTCCAAGTAGAAGTAGATAACCTGTTCTGGAGCGTCGAGTCATTGGACACCCTAACCAATCAGAATCACAATAAGCCAAAAGATTAGTTCCGCCATCTCTAGGAATGAGTATGCCTTGTCCCGGAGTCCCTTTCAAATAACACAAGACACGATTGGCAGCATCCATATGAGGTTGTCTAGGATCACTGACGAATTGACTCAAGATGTTGACCGCATAAGTTATGTCAGGTCGCGTAGCTTGCAAATAAAGAAGCTTGCCGATCAATCGTCGGTATTGATTACCATCGACACAAGCTGCTTTGTCACACTTGTCAAGTTTTAAATTCTGTTCCATGGGGAAAGTACTCGGTCTACAACCCGTCATGCCAACATCTTCAAGAATGTCCAATTTTGTAGAATATTGCGTGACTATAACACCATACCTCCTTTGTTTTTACGACCTCGATGCCTAGAGAAATATTTCAAGGGGCCAAGATCTTTGATGCTAAATCGCTTATCCAGGAATCCCTTAGTAGCTTGTATTTTGTGTGGGTCATTTCCAACAAGAACAACGTCATCAACATAAATAAGTGCAGCAATGAAGGCGTCTTTTTCTTTGAAAATGAAGAAAGAATGATCAGCGTGGCTTTGTTTAAAACACAACATCTATAAGGAATTGCGTGAACTTTTGGTTACCAATTTCATGAAGCATGTTTGATGCCAAACAGGACTTCTTGAGTTTGCAAACCCGATTGTCATCTTGCTTACCAAAGCCTTCCGGAAGCTTCATGTAAACATCCTCATTCAAGTCGCCATGCAAAAAAGCATTGTTCACATCAAGTTGGTGAATATGCCAATTACGCTTTACAGCGACGGTCAAGAGGGTGCGCACTGTCACTAGCTTTGCAACAGGAGCGAAGGTTTCATGGAAATCAACTCCTTCCATCTGTGTGCAGCCTTTAGCTACAAGGCGTGCCTTGTACCGCTCAACATCTCCATTCGGCTTGTACTTGATTTTGTAGACCCATTTCGAATCAATCGCTCGCTTTCCTTTTGGAAGTTCTTCTAAAGTCCAAGTCTTATTTTCTTCAAGAGCTTGGATCTCTTGCTTCATGGCTTCTATCCATTTGACATCCTTCACTGCTTGCTTGAAGTTTTTAGCTCAATAATTTAGTAATTCCCCGTCAAGAAGGCATTATGAGTGTTAGTGAAAGATTATCATAGGACATAAACTGTTGCTTAAGGGATGTACCTGGAATGGAGTCCTTGATGGAGCGATGATAGCGAATGGTTTAATATGATGGGTTTTACATGAAGGGGGTAGGTTGACCTTCAAACATCAAATTGGTGCATGTCGTGATTTGCTTTTCGTGTAGGTCTGTGCATGTTTCAACTGTTGGGCCCATGTGATTTTACTAATGGATTTCAACCCCGACTCTTTTGATCATCATTACAAACCGAGATGAAGTTCTTGTCTTGGTTTGAGACCTGACACGGCAGGCACCTTTTTACTCCATTTGGGTTCCATTATGGATTTTTTGCTGTTCGGTACCAAAAAAAGAAGGGTGTTCATCAATATCATCATTGGCTGTGTTTGGTTCTCCCATTATTGGACTAGATTCCATTTCATCATCCCATTTTTAGGTGAAAACCAAAAATCTCCTCATCCACATAGAATGCTTCGAGCAAAAGGGAAAATATTTTCTAAAAATTTGACATCTCTAGAGGTCACCATTTTTCTATGTTGGAGATCGTAGACTTTGTATTCTTTGGTTCCGGGTGGATACCCAAGGAAAACCCCCGGTCTCCCCCTTACTTCAAACTTGTCTCCTTTGGTCTCAATGCTCCGATAATAAGCTAAACAACCGAAAACCTTCATGTGATCATAGTTGGGTTTTGAGTTGTGTAAGATTTCATAGGGCGTTTTGTTCTCAATCACTTCAGACGGCAAACGGTTTATAACATGTGCTGCCATTAAAACACATTCTCCCTAAAATCTTGTGGGTAAATTGGCCTTGAATTTCAAGGCGCGTGTCGTTTCTAGCAGGTGCCGATGTTTTCGTTTCACTACACCATTCTGTTGGGGTGTATGTGGGCACGAAGTTTCAAACACAATCCCTTCCCTTGCATAAAAATCAATCATTTTGTTTGAAACAAATTCCCCACCATTGTCACATCTTATTCTTTTGATATTTTTCTCAAACTGGACTTTAACCATTTTGTGAAAGTCAACGAGGCAAATGCTAGCTTGATCCTTGTGCTCGAGAAGGAAAACCCACACGGATCGGCTAAAATCATCAACTATTGTTAAAAAATAGTTTGCACGTGTAAGAGAAGGCGTGCGATATTTTCCCCATATGTCACAATGTATTAATTCGAAACAAGCATTTATCTTAGTGACACTAATTGGAAATGGTAATCTCGTAAACTTACCTTTAACACAAGAATCACAAAAAAACTTAGAATCCAAAGAAGTGTTTTTTAAAAAATCCAAATGATATAATCTAGAACTCGATGGGTGACCTAATATTTTGTGCCACATACTTTGTGTAGTCCATCCATATCATCCGATTATTTTCAAACTCCCCATCTTTTACATACCATCTCGCAATCACCCGCTCCAATCATTTCCTCGAATACAAGTCCTGCATGATACAAAATTCAGGAAAAAATATAACAGCACATTGAAGTTCCTTAGACAATCTACTAACAGAAAGCAAATTGCATTTAAATTTTGAGACATGGAAGGACATCTTTAATAATTGCCCCACTTGGAAGAGCACATTCTCCTTTTTTTTTCTTTCCCCCCCCTCACCATCTACTGGTACAGCTTCACCAATTTGGTATTGTTTATTGTTGCTCGTACCCTCTTATTCTTTTTAATATTTAGTAAAGGAAATTCATAAATGAGTAATATGCTCGGTTGTGCCCGAGTCAAATATCCACTTACCTTCTTTATCTATGTTACCTGCTAGGTTGGCCTTGGGTCCACTTTCTTCTGCATTCGCACCTTCTTTGTTTCGGAAGAATTTCAAGAATTGTTGATATTGAAAGTCGCTTAAACCAGCAATAGGGCTCTTTTCTGCTTCTACACAAGTTGCCGACAGCTTGACCTTGTCTTGCTTGCCTTTTCTCGGCCACCAATCTGGGTAACCTATGAGTTCAAAGCAACCATCCCTGTTGTGCCCATCCTTTCCACAGTTTGTGCAATTTCCTATTGGTTTGCTGCTGTTCCGTTTCACGTCTTTCTGTTTCGGGCGACTTTGGTCACGTTTAGCTGTAACTTGTGCTTGAAGATGCGATCGATATCAAGGAGGTCTTTTGGTTCCAGCAATGGCACGCTGCTGCTCATCTTCAGCCACGAGGTGGTAGGCGTTTCCAAGGGATGGTATAGGATCCATGGCAAGAATCTGCGTTCAAATCGTCCCGTACTCCGCATCCAGACCAAGTAAAAACTCATAAAGCCTCTCCTTATCCCTAAGCTGTTGAAGCTTCTTCCCTATATCACATTTACACCCGCTGCAGGTACACCTTGGGACAGATAGAACGCTTTTGGATTTCATCCAAGATCCCACAAGTATTCGTATAATAAGTCAAGGCAAGGTTTCGTCTTTGCCTTAGTGAACTGTGAGTGTATCGCTTCAATTCATACGCCCTGGTGCGCTCACCCTTCCCCAACCGTTCTTTCAGTTCGACCAAGATTTCACGAGCAGTCATGGCATATTTATGCGGAGTCTAATTTCCTTCTCCAATGCCGTATGCAACCAACCTTTGAATCATAGCATCATAAACATCTCATCCAGGCATGAGCCCTCGGATGATTTTTCTTCTGGGTTTCTTATCGAGCCACTTATGAAGCCCGGCTTTTGTTTTTGGCGCACAGAAAATTTAGCATCTCTTGAGACCAATCGCATAGTTACCACGATAAGCACATCGATTACGGTCATCTGTCTTTGGTTAATCAGAGGGATGGATATAATATGGAAATCATGTCGAATTCCTCCTTCTTTGGTTTTGTCTGCTGATTTTCCACTATCGCCAGCCATAGGTAGGGTTTGGTTTTGGTCGGAGGATCTTCACGAAGACCGCTCTGATACCATAACAAAATTGATATAGGTTTTGTTTTTGATTGATTATCTTTTCTTATGTTTTCAATACAAAAGGGAGCCTCTATATATAAAAAAGATGGGCTCAATATATAAGGAAATGAAATAAATAGAGGCAATAATCATGGAGCCAAATTAGGGGATAATTATGATTGATTGAATGCATAATTATATAATTATGATTGATTGAATGCATAATTATATAATTATGATTGATTGAATGCATAATTATCCTATAGTTCTTTCTTACCAAACCATCCCGGTTATCTATTTTGCAGATGAAACGAAGGCTTTTTACGAAATCATGGGACAAGGGACTAGAGGGTGAAGTAGTTCTCAGTTAGAGTTTCTAAAACTTGATCGAAAATTGTGGATTTTGCTTGTGTTTTGATGAACACATCTATGATGTTTTGTCATATCGTTAATGACCACACGTAATTGTTGCGAGAATTCCTTTTCTTTCTTAAGAAGCTATTAAGAAACATCTTTTCTTCCATGCGTGTATACATCTGTGTTTCCTGAGGGTCGTGACCTTAAGGTCTTTTGCCTTATTATTAGCCATAATCCTTGTTTGTGGCAGGAATTTCGAATCTTGATCCCAACTTGCACCTCTGATGCATATCATCAGTCTGATATGATCAATAGAATCAAGTCCTCAACAAGAGAAACTATTAGGAAATTTTTAAAATTTCCAATTGGATTTCATACTTAAAGTCAGTTTCATTTTACACCTACGATTATCGTAATTTGGTTAAACCATCTGATTAACAAATATCCAAAACAGATAACAAAATTACTTTTCCAGCAACCTTTAGCTATCGAATAAATAAATTTTAGCACATACATACTTGCTGATTTCAACAAA
Organism: Tanacetum coccineum; assembly: GCA_026074375.1. NCBI lineage: Eukaryota > Viridiplantae > Streptophyta > Magnoliopsida > Asterales > Asteraceae > Tanacetum > Tanacetum coccineum. The sequence continues at coordinate 23,372 of BQNB010019200.1, forward strand.
AGTGAAACATAAAATTAATTAAGTAATAACGAATTAGCAGTTGTTCCTTGTCTTTCTTTAAATGCTTCAAAAGATGAACATCGTTAGATACATTTGGTTATGCAAACAGATAGAGAGAGAAGTCCATTGTAACCAGCAAACTCTGACGGGACAGCTAGGTAATAATCCTCATGTAAAGGCATATTATGTTTAGACCACTTTGCAAATATCTGTGGTACACATTCACATTTCAACGTCTGAGATGTTTCCATGCTTTTAGCAGTTAGTTGTCATACAAATTCATTCCACAATATCGTTGTACCAACACACTCAATATAGATAACCCGTTCATGTAACTGAACTTGATGATTAAGAATAAAGATGACACTTGCTTGTTCTTCTTGAAGAAACAAGTACTCCTGATTTATGGCCCAGCACAACAGAAATAAGGTTGGCCGTAAGGGGTGGGGGCTGGGTGAAACGGTGATGTCAGCCTCATGTTTGAGGCCAAAGTGAAGGTACAGATTCTCGTGAGAACCAGTAAATGGGCATGATGGGTAAGGGCAAAAGCATGTGGCATGTGGACACACTTGTTCATGTTCATTCTGATATCTCAATAGCATTGCCATGTTACAACCATTATTTTTGCATGGCACGATGACTGATTTGAAGATGTTCTCAAGACCTTTGCAATGGTTATAGTTATAACAACCAGTCGATGTGTAGCAAAAAGGACATACTTTCTTCATCTTTGAGCAGCACGAGAAGCATGATAGATGCCCTTTTTCACACTGCAATACAATAAACCGACTGTCAAATATATGTTTACCTTTGATAAACCTGTAAGACAATTCTCGAATGCTCATAAGTAGAGCACAAATGAAGCTTCTAAATGGCTGCAGTGCATGCGTATACCCAATCTTTTGGTAAACGTGCATTTAACCAAATACATGGAGGGATATGATTACTGTTTCCCTACCAGTGACTTCGTGTGAGACTGTTACATAACGCTGCTGTTCAAAAATAAAATTGAATAATCACAGCACAAATATCCATAACAAATTTAGCTAGTAAACACAGTACGCATCGAATAAAGCCTAAAGATATGCACAAGTAGATCATAACACATCAGTTATTGGATGGAAACAATTCAGTTGCCAATTTTCTAAATACAAACACGATAAAGAGAGACGTAATACCTGGAAGACGGGCCTGCACAATGGCATGAAACATATTGAGCAATAAAATATGTCAGGATTGGTCAGCGTTACCTTTGGCCTTCCATCTAAATTATGTTCAAACTCAATGCTAACCTCTTTCATCTCCTCCTCAAACTCAGATGGGATAACTTTCTTCTTTATGTAGACAAATAAAGATAAAAGCCCGTTGTAATCCGCAAACCCAGATGGGACTGTTAGGTTACACTTTCTTGGAGTATCTTTTGACCATTTCCTGTTGGTATATCACTGGCACAATCGCAACGAAAAGACAATTCTCCATGCTTTTTAGCTGTCAGTTTGATACACAAACCCACTTTTTTTATATACATCCTACGCCGACACAAAGTATATTTATAGCCCGCTCATGTTCTTGAACTTCATATGAGGATGAAATAGACATTTTCATTTGGCTCTTGAAGAAAAATGGTCGTTTGATCTATTTCTATACAAATAGAGAAGGTGGTGCCATAGGTGAAGTGGGCTGTGGAAGCTGTGTGCTTGATGTCAAAATGAAAGTAGAGGCACATCAGTTATTGGATGGAAACAATTCAGTTGCCAATTTTCTAAATACAAACACGATAAAGAGAGACGTAATACCTGGAAGACGGGCCTGCACAATGGCATGAAACATAATGAGCAATAAAATATGTCAGGATTGGTCAGCGTCACCTTTGGCCTTCCATCTAAATTATGATCAAACTCAATGCTAACTTCTTTCATCTCCTCCTCAAACTCAGATGGGATAACTTTCTTCTTTATGCAGACAGATAAAGATAAAAGCCCGTCGTAATCTGCAAACCCAGATGGGACTGTTAGGTTACACTTTCTTGGAGTATCTTTTGACCATTCTGTGTATATCTCTGGCACAGATCGCAACGAAAGACAAGTCTCCATGCTTTTAGCAGTCAGTTGATACACAAAACCACTTTTGAAACAACCTACGCCGACACAATCGATATTTAAGGCCCGCTCATGTTCTTGAACTTCATGATTGAGGATGAATATGACATTTTCATTTTGTTCTTGAAGAAAAATGGTCGTTTGATCTATTTCTATACAAATAGAGAAGGTGGTGCCATAGATGAAGCGGGCTGTGGAAGCTGTGTGCTTGATGTCAAAGTGGAAGTAGAGGCTTTGAAAAGATCCAGCAAATGAGCATGAAGGGTAAGGGCACCAGCATGTAGCATGAGGGCATGATTGCTCATGCTTACTCTTGTTATTGTAAGACACTGTCTTTTTGCAACCAGACCTAGCATTTTTGCATGATATACTACTGATTGATTCGATGAACTTCTCAAAACCTCGACAACGGTTATTGTTTGGCATGCAGCAAAGACATACTCCTTTAAACTCGGAGCAGCACCGGGAGCACGCTAGATGGCCCGTCTCACACTGCACATAGAATGACACGTTTCATTCTGATATTGGTATAATATAGACTACCTTCAAATGCTTTCTCAATGTCATTGTCAGATTATACACTTGATTTTCGTGGTTTTTACTAGTAAAGTAACTGACAACTAAAATTTCTATCCACTGAAAACAATTTAGAGTTTTAGACACTGTAAAAAAAAAGATGTAATACCTGGAAGACAGGAGGGAACAAGAGATTGGAACATATCATACAATCTAATATGTTGGGATCATCCAGAACCACTTGAAGTGCTTCATTTTCATTGTTAGTAGTATGTTGCTGTTGATTTTTCCCCATGAGCTCAAGCTTGTCTTCATCCTCCTCTTCCTCAGACATTAGCAGATCTGGTTCTACATCTTGTATGGGAATCAATTCATCATCATCTTCCTGAAAGGAATGGGGGGGAAGCATTTGCTCATGCTCACTCTTTTTATTACTGTAAGCCGCCGCCAGTGTCTCGTTGATGCATAATATCCTACCGATTGATTCAATGGCCACCTCAAGACCTCGGCAACGGGTAAATTTATAACCAAGCGGATAGCAGATAGGACAGATTGTCTCAACCTTGGAGCAGCACAAACAGCATGCCAGATGGCCATTCTGACACTGCAACACCATAAACCAAATTTATTGGTTTAATGTCAACAATCAACTAGACATAATATACACAAACACAATAAAAGAAGTGCTATACCTGGAAGACAGGGGTGCACAATGGCTCGTGACAAATCGAGCAATCCAAAACGCCGGGATCAGCGAGCAGCACCTGCAATGCTCCATTTGCATTACCATTATCCTCGTTTCCAAACACCTCCTCAGTCTCTTCTGCCTCCACCTCAAACTCCGATGAGATACATTTCCTTATGCACACAGATAAAGACAAAAGGCCACTGTAACCTTCAAAATCAGATGGGATAGTTAGATAATGCCTTTTGTGCGTATCTGTGGATGACCACTCTGTGTATATCCCTGGTTCAGATTGCAGTGAAAGAGATGTTTTCATGCGCTTAGCAATCAGGTGATATACGAAACAAGATTTAGATGTGGGTGAGCCCAAATAATCGATACTAATAGCTCGTCCGTGTTCTTTCACTTGATGATTGAGGATGAAGATGACATTACTGTGTTGTTCTTGAAGAAAAATGCGCTTCTGGTTAATTTCTACACCAAGAGAGAAGGTGGTGTTGCAGGTAAAACGAGTGGTGGAAGGTGCGTGTTGGATGTGAAAGTGAAGGTAGAGATGTTTCTAAGAAGCGGTAAAAGAGCATGACGGGTGAGGGCAATTGCAAGTGGCGTGGGGGCACGTTTGTTCATGCCTAGTCTTGTCACAGTAAGGCATTGTGTTTTTGCACCCATACTGGGCATATTTGCAGGATATCCAAGTGATTGATTGGATAAATTTCTCAAGACCTCGACAACGGTTGTCGTTGTTGATACCAATTGGGGTGCAGCAAAAGGGGCATTTTGTCTTGAGCTTGGAGCAGCACGAAGAGCATGCAATATGGCCGTTGTCACACTGCAAAACCCGCAATGAAATAAATGTATGTATGACAGTACTGTGGCATGTTTCGGTTTACGTAATAACATAAATGACTCTATTCCACCCAGTTAATTTTATTAAATACTCCAGTAGTAGGTAGCAAAAAAGGTTGTTGCCAAAAGGGCCATTAAGCAAGTTTTTTTTAATCAAAGTAGTAACATTATTATTAAGCAAATAAGCAGTTTCAGGTAAATAAACAACGCTGCCCACTGATTAAAAAGTAAGTTATCGTGGATGGGGTTGTTTGTTTCAGCTTATATGTAGGCTTATGAGCTTATTTGATTTCGGCTTATGAAATATATAAGCCGAAATGAAATAAGGCGAAACAAACAAACACCCCCATACATACATAATTTATACTAGTACAAATTATGAAACTTTAAATGAATATTATAGAAAACAAATAAAAAAAAGTAAAACCTGAAAAATAGGAGTGAACAATGGATGTAAACAAATTGGACAATCCAAAACATCAGGATCAATTGAAAACACTTTTTTATTAATCAATTCATCATCATCATCATCATCATCATCATCATCATGCACAGACCATTGACCGAACTGTTCTTTGAGATGGTTGTACCTATACAATTTATTTAAAATTAAAAACCACTAGAGTTTTATTAATTATCTCCTCTTTTTTAAGTTTTTTTTCTCACGAATTTGACACATATATTTTTATGTGTTTTTTTTCTCCATCATATTTCTCCATGAAAAAATTTAAGTTTTGACCAAATTGATTTAATTTTGACTTTTTATTGATCAATCAGTTCGCACGATTTTGCCTACGTGGCAAAATCAAACGTTCTGATTGATTCAATTTTAGAATTCATAAGATTCAATTTGATAGAAAACTCCGAAATGATGTAATTCTTTTATTATATAAAAGATTATTTAAACACACGGCCATCAACACCACCACCACAAACCGAAATATCTTACACAACCATCATCTGAATATGCGAATCTAACAGGTGTGGTTATTTGGTGGTTTCAATCAGTTGTGTTTAGGTGTTTTGATGATGTTTAAGTGGTTGGTTGGTGTTGTTAAAACTGAATCTTGATAACACCGGTGCTAAATCATTTGGTGTTTTGTTTGGGTTTATAAATTTGACCTGTTTTGAGTTGATGGTTTCGTTGGTAAATCGTTGTCCTTTTTCTGGTGCTTTTATTTTTCGAATCTTGATTATTGGTGATGGTGGTTGTTGTACCGGCGCCAAGGGATTTTTTACACAGTGTGTGAAAGCATATTTCTAGAGAGATGGTTTTGTTTTTTTAGTTTTGAGAGAGCGGTGTAATTGAGCTTATATATGAATATTAAAGGGACGTTACAAGTTTATAGAATTGAAAATATTTAATTTTCAAGATTGTTGTTACAAGTTTATAGAATTCAATTCATTTAATTACTAGGCTATTACAAAGATTATTTGACTCAATTTTAACGGTTATAAATACTAAATTAATTAGTATTATTACTAAACTTTTGAGTCAAATTGTAATGTCTTAGTGCATTGACTAAGACATGTATTAGCATATAAATTGTATAAAGCTTTATGTGTTTTATTAGTTTGTATAATGTGTATAATAACATGTACTTTTCAATGTAGGTGTGTTTTAAAAATTACATTAATTAGTAATGAGTGTTTTAAGAATAACGTTAAATGTATTGACCAGTCAATAAGTATGTGTGGTGAATTTGTTAATTGTACTTATTGCATTAATGTTTATATTATTGAATTTTAACTTTTTATTGTTTGCATTAAAGATTGTACAATGTGCATCAATCTTTGTATTACTTAATTTTTGCATTGAATAAAGAGAGAGATATGTGACAGAATTTTATTGTTTGCATAAAATGTTATACAACGTTCATAAGAATTTGTATTACTTAAACAAATTACATTGAATGAGGAGAGAGATGTGTGTTAAAAATCATTTGGTTATTTTGTTGTTTGCCTTAAAATAATTGTACAATAGCCCTATAAACCCGTGATAAATCAGGTGTGGCTAATAAATCTTTGAAAACATTGTTTCATTATTAAATTAACAATACCAATCTTACTTTTGTGCAACAAAGAAAAACACATCATGTTTATCTGGTTTCCTACATGTTTATCTACAAGATTTGGATGCTGGTGTTTTCGTAGGAAAACATCATGTCCAAGCTTAGGTTTTAAGTTGATCGCATATGTTTCAGATACAGTTTTGGCTTATTAGGTTAGCATTTGGCTACAGAAGATTAAGAAAGTGGATTTTCTAGAGATTCATTTACAACTGATATAATTACAAACCTTAGACTAGTTTGAGTTTTACTTTGTGTTACAAACCAGATATTCATATTTTCAGACCACATTTCTATCAATAAACAGGGGCCGAATGAAAAGTATCTTATTTTAAATTATCATCTATCTTTTCTCAAATTTTTGCTATAAATAACGTGAGTGTCCATCCATACACACCTTTGAGCCAATAGTTTTGCTTACCTTGCACCATTTGAATGATGACAGATTGTATCTCCCAGGCGCGATAACGGTCACAGCTGCAAACTTCTGTCCATCAAATCTCTCGCAGTCAAACACTGATGGAGCATGTTGGAACACTTTAATGTTGATGTATATCAAAACAAAAAGAGGATTATTAGTGTCTTCTAATGATTAAAACCCCTAATTCAGTAACCCTAAAAAGAAAACACAAAACCACAACTTTTCTAATACATATCAATTCCTAAACACATCATTATAAACTGTACTCCCACAATTCAGTGATCTTAATCGAAACCAAAACCAAAAACAAAATCGAAAAAAACATTCAAATATTAGAACACTCAAAATAGATAATTTATTGCATCATACCTTTAATTTCTAATTTGTGTAGTGAAACGTCTCTTTGCTGTATGAATAATGGTGTTGGTACCAGAAAATTCAAACCCGATTGGGTTTATTGGACAATCTGCTAAACTTACCTGTCAAATGATCGGAATCAAAATTAGGTCTAACCAATTATAAAGAAAAAAAACTTATAATAAATCAAATAAATGATATAAACAACTTATAGAGAATAAAATCAATGATTATAACTCGTATTATAACTTAGAGGAGAAAAAAATAACAGACGAATGATAATTTGGATAATTTGATTTGATATAAAAAAAAGTAACGAAAGGATGGTTTTGAATTTTGATTGAGAGAGACGGATGGTTTTGAATTTATGATTGAGAGTGAAGAGTCAAAATTTCATTGAAATTTGCTAACAAAAGGTGTCAGTTTAGTTTTTGATATTAATTTGATAGTCAACATTGCAGGCTAAATTACAGAGAATAATAAATTATGATAGATGACGTGGATTAAATGATGTGTCATTAATGACGTGGCACATATGACAGCTTGGATTAAATGAGGTGGCAAGTTTAAAAAAAAGCTTTGTTTATTATATATATAGATAAACATAAATAGTTGTATTACTTAATTTTTGACATTTAATGAGGAGAGAGAGTGTTCAATTTATGGTGAAATGTTGCATTTAACGATTGTACATTATGCTTTATAACTTGGATTACTTAATTTGTTGGTTGCTTTTAACGATTGTACATTATGCTTTATAACTTGGATTACTTAATGTAACAGCCTTTTTGATGGCTTTTAAAGAGGGTGTCATATTGTTTGCAGAATTTTATTGGTTGCATAAAATGTTGTACAATGTGCATAAGAATTTGCACTACTTAATTTTTCAACATTCAAGATTAGGTGCTAAATCTATATCTATACTCCTTATAAAGGAGATTTAGGATTTTCTTGAAAAGTTGAAAGTTGAAAAATGTACAATCCTTGGAAACTAAATATACAAGCTTTGGAAACTAAGAATCTTCACATTAAAACCGTCTAATTGAAATGCTTGAAACCATCTCATTGAAATGTTTGAAACCGTCTAATTAAATGTGAGAAAATTTTAAAACCGTCTAATTGAATGCTAATTGAAATACGTTTATAATTGAAATGCTTGAAAGATGGAAATGAATGCTAATTTCATTCAATGCTAAAGTTTAAATTACTAACACACGAGGCATGCAGACCCGTGTGATGCACACGGGTTGTGTCAAAAATATTTCTCATGTGGTTGCTTGCATAATAATTTTGTTGAATGTTGATGTGTTAGTCTGATTGTGTATACTTTGGGAATTGGCCATGTAATGTTTAGATGCGTTGTTGAAGTTTTGTCTTTGTAGTTATACCAAAGCAAATATGTACGCTCTACAAAATGTCGAAATGCTTTATTAGTCACACTGTTTAATATATGCCACATATTCAACGACGTTGTATCTAATTGTTGATTGCCTGATGTTCTATGAGTTGAGGAGGTGTAAATATACTGATGCATAAAATAATTTAAATTTTAAGCTGAGTTAACGAAAGTTTAAATGCATACGACTCTTATAAATTTTCAACATAAATGGTTACAATATAAATCTAATGGTGAAAGTGATTCTTGGTATTAACGCTATATCCCCTATATTTTAGCCAATGATGATTTTTGCTTGAATGATATATTTTCTTAGATAGGTTATAATGAGGCGAGTCCCATTGCGCAAACATGAGCTCGAATGCACATTTTGTAGGAGCATCAAATGTAGGTCCTTTATTAATATTAAGGCGTGAGGTGACATGCCTTGAGAACTTAGAGAATTTAAAAACTCGAGTGAGTATAGTTATACTTGATCAAAAGTATGAATTGATGTCTTACATATTACATTCTAAGTCTTGTAAAATTTGCCCAATCGAGTAATTGCTAATGTATATGTCTTGTTATTCTTGCACTAAATATATTTTGAGCTAATTTTTTTATATTGATTAAGCCCAAACGAAACATGCACATTTATAGTGCAAATATTCTCGCACTAACTTTTTATAGTTGCAAAACCGGCGTGTTAATTAACATAAATTAATCATAGTTGTTACCTCAGTGATCATTCTCGTTATAGGCGCGAACGGGCATAATTGAGTCAAAATCTATATGCACGTGCATAAGCTCTAATAGATTTTGGATCCCTCATAAACAATAAAAATATTTGCCATCATGTTTTATATATCATATCTACACGATCATTAACTATTATAGTTTGCATATCTCATTTGTAATCTACTTTCTCAAATAATTCACATCAATCCTAACCTAGAAATCTATTTTCCTCAACAAAGTTAAACATTCTTAAACAAATATTAAATTTGTGTTGTGACACACATTTACGTGTAGTACAAACTATATATAAAAAGGTTTATTTGATAGTCGTTGTTTACTTTTTTTGCAAAGGAACACTCTAATATTTACCAAAATATGAGCCCGTACCCAAATTAGTATTTAATAAATGCGTGGCTAAAGATTAAAGAAAAAAATATATTTTTTGGCAACTATGTTCAAACGATAATAAAAACTATTTTGGCGGATATTTATCACATAATTTATTTCTGATATCTATTATTATAGTGTGTAATTGTATCATATATTCATATATCTTACTATTGCATATTTGCATATGTATTATATACTTGGTGTGCAAATGTACTAATAAAGGATAAATAAAAAGATATGATGAATGTGTGTGAAAGAGATCAAGTGGACCATGTGAGTATGTGATTGTGTGTTTATCAAAGTTACAAAATTTCAGAAAGGAACATTGCTACTTTGTTGTGGGTAAAAAAATAGCCCAACAGCCAACATGAGTCCATATCAAACATTAAATATAAATAACTTATAGCCCTAATTTTCTTCACACATCCAAACCCTAATCACTTATCTATACTCCTTATAAAGGAGATTTACCCAAATGTTGAAAAGTAGAAAACTAGAAATCTATAAAACTAGAAAAGAATGTAATTTCAGAAACCTTTTAATTAATAATTATAATTTCGGAAAACTAGAATAGAATTTAATTTCGGACAAACTAGAAAAGAATGTAATTTCGAAAACCTTTTAATTAAGTTGACTAATAATTTCGGAAACTAGAAAAGTTGAAAAATCTAATTTAGGAATGTTTGAAAGTTGAATGCATGCCTGGAGAAAGTTTAGTGTCGTGTAGGTTGAATGTTGAAAACTTAATGTATTTTATTTAAGGAACTAATGTTTAATGTTTTAAGCAAGGTAAGGTTGAATGTTCAGTATATACACGTCTGGTAAGGTTGGTATTTTAAGCAATGCTATAACTAATTACTACTACATCATTATGATAATAATGTTTAATGTTTTAAATTCAAAACACATAATGTTGAAAAGTCATATGCACGCATGGTATTTTAAGCAATGATCTAACTAATTACTATTACACTTAATTACACGCATGTAGTTTGTGTAACAAAGGAATGTTTGACAATTCTTTCTCTTTACCCACTAGAAAGACCTATATAAACAACCATGAGTTAGTAACCCATCCATCATTCATTAGCCATTTTCGTGTATACCAGAAAGAAAGAACAAAATGAAGGATATCAAAAATGAAACAAATGTGGATCATACTCTTGAGGTTAGAAATCATGTTTTTCTTTCTTTCGTCTTTTTAATGCCGATCGTCTTATAAAGCATGTTTTCCATGCTTTGTAACATGCAAATGTCAAATGCTCTTGTGGTTAGAACTCTTTTTGTTTTCTTATTTTGTATGTGAAATGCAGATGTCAAATGACGATGATCTTATAAATCTTTATCCTACTTTGCTTTACGTACGGGTACATCCCCCTCCTATCCATGCTCTTGTGGTTATTTAGCATATTACGTACGAGCTATGGAAACTAAAGAAAACAGTTACCATCCTGGCCATAACTTCATTTTCATATTTCAATGATTAGTAGCCCACCAGCTTCACATGATATCAGGATATCATTATATTGGTCCATGAATGCATGCGAAGCTTGACATCTATTCTATTTCACGTCACTACATTGATCCGAGATGAAGCCGCTTTTGAGCCCCACCACTGGAATATGACGTATGCAACCTTATATAATGGCTATTGAAACCATGTATGCAACCTTATATTGTATTGTTAATCATGGAAATCTCTTGCATACTCATATTGGGATGAATAGTTGATAATTGGTTACTTTCTAAAGTTATTACAGGGTTTGTTTAAAAAACATAGTCAAAGTGATGATTGTGTTGACATTGTAAATATATTGTCTTGAAAAACCATTTCATTATCGTTAACAAATATTCCTTGTATGTGATCCTTGCCAAATTTATGCCAATATAATTGAGTGTAACAATATTTGAATGACAGTTTTAATTATGGAATGTCTAAAACATAATGCATACAATGTCAACTCTTTCCACCTCGCATGCTAATAAGATTAGTTATTTTAGGAAAAACTTTATTAGATGGTCGATAAAAAGTGTGTTTTATTATATAAAATAGAAAATAGATAGATAGTACTCGTGCATAGCAATGAAATTTTATAACGGTAGATAGTTGTAGTGATAAAAAATGCATGAGTTATAAATGAAAAATAGTAACCGTATGTAGATAGTTTGCTATAGTTGAATGCTCACATGTTACAACCGTTTGCAATTACAAGATGATCTTTTCAACGTTCTATTTTGAACGTTACACGAAACACTTCCCACAATATCGAATATCCTTAATTATTTGCCGCTAAGAATGTCCGGTGCTATGATATGCGCATTAACTTATGTGTCATTTCCATTTAAATGGCAACAATAAAATAATTTGCAATGTTTATATATCGTAAATCTATGTTCTATATCTATCGTAAATTCATATATGAAAAGTTGACTTTAAAACTAAAATTAGAAAGTGAGATTTGACTTAAAAAAAGAAATATAAACTACTAAAATTGACATAATTATTTTAGGATAAAAGATTTTGACTTATTAAAAAGAAATATAAAATTTGACTTATTAAAAAAATATAAACTACTAAAATGGACATAGTTATTTTAGATAAGAGCATTTCGTTCCAAGTATTATATATGTGCTTTATTTTCCTTGTAGTTGATTGGCAAAAGCAGCTTGTTAAAAAAATTGACAAAAGCATAATGACGTAACCGAACTTTTTTTTAGGCACACACCGTGCAGCTAGACGCGGATACTCGGCTTTTAATTACAATGTTTATTTTTTTTATTAGTACAATCTTAAAATAATACTAACGGAAAAGACAATCACACACAGATTGACATTATTCATAACCAACCTAACATACCATCCAAGCAAAAGACTTAACAATCCCATTTCCTGACCCAAACAATCTTATTATGAACGTTACACGAAAAACGTATCACTATTGCTTATCCTTAATTATCGGTCGCTAGGGATTTTCCGTGCGTGCACGGGTATTCGCCTAGTAAGTATGAAATTAAGTAGACAAAACCACTCAAATATTTCATCCGCCGCTCTCTTATTTCATAAGCAGGCACCATCAATCTGATACACAATCAACCTCCTCATATAACTTGTAAACCCACAAAGGCCTACACTCCATCTGTAACAATTCTTGTCAATACATAGTCATGGGTAAGGTTGTTCTTGGTTTATGATTCATTTTTTTCTTTTTTCCTAATGAGATTGAACAAAGAGAAGAATTTGGACTATTGTTGTCTTTGTTTTTCTTTTCAATTTTCGAATATTCAAACAAGAAGATAACCTTCAAAAAATGATTCCTATGAGATATATATGGGTTGTTCGTTTAGTGAAGATCTTTACATATCAAATAGACAAAAACAATGGTACATTTTGTCCTAATATTGTGCTTGTTCTAATATTGTGCTTGTATTTGTATTTGTGTAGACTCATTACATCCTATTGATGTAGAAAATTATGCAGAAGCAATGGTACGTTTTGTTTACTAATTGTCCTAATATATTATGCTTGTTCTAATATTGTGCTTTTCCTAATATTGTGTTTGTATTTGTATTTGTGTAGACTCATCCCAAGCCTGCTACATCCTATTGATGTAGAAAATTATGATGCTTCTCCAAATATCATTCTCATCTCAAGTGATGATGAGAATGATGATGAAGATGAAGCTGAAAAAGATGTTGTTGCATCTTATAGAATCGAATTATAAATGAACGTGTTTTATAAAAATGCTATGTAAACAAACTTGATCAAATAAATATACTTTTTGATTTAAATACAGTAATTGTTTTCTGTCGATTAGCATTTATATAAGAAATGGTGCTTTAAAAGTTGTGTTGATAATATAATTAATTGAGCCAAATTTGTTCTCTATGTTTCTACAAAATTATCTTAAGTTTAGCATTCAAATCACTTAAAATTGGTAAGAGAAATCATAAATTCAATTTGAGAAAAGAAAGTCAAATCATCTTAAGTTTGTCATGTCTTGAATCTATATATATCTATACTTCTATCTATATACTCCTTATAAAGGAGATTTACCCGTTTCTTGAATTTTCAACAATTTGAAAGTTGAAGGATGAAAATCTCTATTTTAGGCAAAAGTTAAAAAGTTGAAAGTTGAATGCATTAATCTCTCATAAATGTTTTTAACAACTTTGACATGTTAAGTGGCAGGTTTGAATGCATTAAATGATAATATTTAATCCAGTCATGTAACTACTAATTCCTACAATTATGGAGGCTAATTATGAAAGAAATTAATGAGTCCATAAATCTCTCATAATTTCTTTTGACTAGGGTTTGAGTAAACTTAAGATCTCAGCTCCTAGATGCATGATCTAATCCACACTTGGATTCTTTTATCTTGTATACTTTATAAAGATTATTTTAAACTCATAACCTTTTTATTATACACTGTCCTCACAAAAGTAATCATAAAGGAAAGAGTTATAAAACTTAATTGTCATATTACAAATATAGACTCATAACCCTTTTAATTACACATCGTCCTTGTAAGGTAATCATTAAGGAAATAGTTATGATCCTTAATTCGCAATATGTCAGATTTAAGAAAACCTGTACAATAATTAGTTATCTTTATATAATTAATGTGTGTAGAAAAGAAATATTTAATCATAGTCAATTGCCCGAGTAAGATTAAAAACTCTTGTCATCCGTCAAGCATTAATGTGTAAACAATTTTATCCTTATGAGTCTTTCTTCAAAAAAAACTCATTATAACCTTTCAGTTTAACTGTTTGGTAAAAGATCAATCAAGCTCTCAACATTGATTTGTCTTTTAAGGACTGCATCTTTTCATTCATAGTTCTAAGACATTTACCATATCCAAGATATGATAATTCATCTTATTAGTTAGCAGGTTTATCATGACCCTCTAACTTATATTCCTCAGCATTGATATAAAATATCACTCCATTGATGAGGCATCCTTACGGATTTATAAATGAGAGTTACATTATAATTTGGTTTGACATTTTTATGTTTTTAACCTTAGTATGATATCAGCAAGTGAATTCAGAAGGTTATGTATTTTGTTCTTGAACATCTTCAAGATTTTTACATGCTCCCACTTACTTTTGTAAGAAGAGACACTTCTCTAAACACTAAGTATTTAAGCAACAACAAATTGTTCTTAATTGGGACAACAAAATACATTTTACAGTTCTCATCTCTAGCTTGTTAATAATATGCTTCATAAGATATTAACAAATTTTAGAACTTTAATCAAGACCTTGACTTCATAACGATTGTGTTAATAACTTTTAGAATCATGCTTGTGTGAATATCAAAGTAAACACTTAATTAGGAGATCAAGTGCCCTCCACTCATCCTTTTTAGTATTGTCACTCCGTTATACCACTTCTATGGTGCGTGAACAACTCTATAGCTCCGTGCGCGGATCACAGCTGATCTACTACCATCTCATGCTAAATTTCTAACCTTAATAGATTTTGCGAGCCCGGTTTAGACCAAAAGTATAAGTTTTCAGATATCAAACAATACGACATATAGTTTGTTTTCAAACAACTCCATTAGACATATCATTAATGGTGTGGTATTCTTTGAGTATTGGATTTGTATGTCCCTCCATTCTGAATTCAGTCATTTACGTATTCAATCTTAATTCTCGTTGGATCAAATTACTAGACAATTGGGTCATAGCGCCCCAATCTCCATTCATTTACCTCACCAGTTATTTTAACACACCAAAGTGGCATGCTACCATATGTACATGTTTTCTTGATTAAGACATTTTAACTCCATGTTCATAGTGTTCACAAGAAGAAGACAGAACATTCAAGGAATTCTGTTGCTCATTGTTTTGGTTTTACAAGAAAACAAAATATGTCAAATACATTATATTTTTTTTTGAACGGCAAATGGAATTTTATTAAAAAAGGGCTAGAAAGAAACTAGCAGACGATATACACGCAAAAACGATCCAAGTTTGGGTAAGGTGGGATTTTCTTGATGATGTTTTAGGCAAGTTTGGGTTTGGGGATAAATGGAGAAAATGGATTCAATGTTGTCTTCATTCTTCGAAAGGGTCTATCATTATCAATGGTAGTCCAACCGACGAGTTTCAATTTGGTAGAGGTCTTAAACAAGGTGATCCGTTATCTCCTTTTTTATTCTTATTAATCATGGAAAGTCTCCATATTTCATTTCAAAGAGTGGTTGATGCGGGTATGTTCCATGGTATCGATGTTGGTGGTTTGGTTAATCTTTCGCACATGTTCTATGCGGATGATGCGGTTTTTATAGGTGAATGGAGCGAAAGTAATATAACTTCTCTTATCCATGTTCTTGATTGTTTTCATAAGGTTTCAGGTTTAAAAATCAATATGTGCAAAAGCAAAATCATGGGCATTGAAGTTGATAATGGTAAAGTCTCTCGAGCGGCGACCAAATTCGGATGTCTTGTTCTTAAAGCTCCTTTTTTATATCTTGGTTCTTATGTTGGAGGGGACATGAATAAAATTCAATCTTGGAAGGACATTATTGATAGAATTAGAAGACGTCTATCAAGATGGAAGATGAAAATGTTATCGATTGGAGGGCGGCTCATGTTAATCAAATCGGTACTTGGCTCGATGCCTATTTTTCACATGTCAATGTTTAAAGTTCCTGCAGGTGTCATTCAAATTCTGGAATCTCTTCGAAGTAAATTCTTCAATGGTCATGAGAGTTCGGGTAAAAAAGCTTCGTGGGTTCAATGGAAGAAGGCTCTTGCTCCTAAAGATAACGGTGGTCTAGGTATTTTTAGTCTTTATGCTCTTAATAGAGGATTGATATTTAAATGGGTTTGGAGATTTTTAGCCCATGAGCCTACGCTTTGGTCTCGTGTTATCAAGGCTATACACGGAGCCAATGGAAAGATTGATGAGATTTCGGGTAAAGGAGCTAATTCATGTTGGATAAATATTATTAAAGAGGTTAGGAGGCTTGAGGAAAAGGGTATTAACCTGCTTTTGTTCATGAAGAAGAAACTTGGGAATGGCCTTTCGACTTTATTCTGGGATGACGTGTGGTGTGATGGGGGCAAGCTTAAGAATAGATTCCCTAGAGCGTATGCTCTCGAAAACAGCAAACAAATTACAGTAGGTCAAAAACTTGCGCATCCTAGTCTTTACCATTCGTTTCGTAGACATCCGAGAGGAGGGCTGGAACTCACTCAAGTTGAAGAGTTAGCGAAAGTGATTAACCCTGTGGTGCTTACTCAGTCTCCTGATTCATGGTCTTGGACATTGAACAATTCTGGTGGTTATACCGTGGCTTCGTCAAGAAACATGATAGATTCGCGATTACTTCCGAAAGGTGATCTAAAGACTAGGTGGATTCGATATGTTCCCAACAAAGTGAACACCTTCGCTTGGAAGGTAATGACGAACTCCTTACCTACTAGATTTAACATTTCCAGACGTGGTATAGATATTGAGTCTCTATCTTGTGTGAATTGTGATGTCGGGATTGAAACCAATGATCATTTGTTCTTCGCTTGTAACACGGCAAAGAAGATTTCTAAATTAATAAATCGGTGGTGGGACGTGCCTTTTATGGATATTAACTCTTACGGAGAATGGAGGTCTTGGATCGATAATGTAAAACTGCCGAAGAAGAATAAAAGCATGTTCCAAGGTATTTATTTTGTGATGTGGTGGCTTCTATGGAATTTTCGTAATAAGAAGATGTTCGAGGCCAAGCCCAAATCTAAGGAGACGTTTTTTGATGAGATTATTTGTAGTTCTTATTACTGGTGTCGGTATAGATGCAATACTTTGTTTAGCTGGGACGATTGGTATAAAAACCCGTCTCTTATTTCTTTGTAATTTCTAGCTCCTTGCTAGTTTTTCTTAATAAAAGTCGCCGTTCAAAAAAAAAAATATGTATTAGGCGTGTAATTAATAGACCGGTTTTAACATCATCTTTCTCTCTAAGTATTAGTCTGTATTGCATACATATTCGGCGTGTAAACGAGTAATCAAGTAAACAATTATGCACATAAGCAGACGAATACAAAACATGACATTAAATAAAAACAAGTAAACATGTAGTGGATCCGAGTTCTCATACGAGTCTTCCCCAATTGGAGAACCATAAGACCCTCAATAGGTTTTCATCTTTGTGCCTAGATCACCCCATTCATCACAAGAAGTGATTGAGTAGGTCTTATGGCCGAAAAAAGGAAACAATAGCAAACTAAATATTTAAAAGATCTACTCGCCATATACAAAAAGATTTTATTACCATGTTTAAAAATCGAGATCTTTTATTAAATAGTGTGATACACTTTCCTTAAAAACATAATTAAAAAGGAAACAAATCTACTAAATTAACAAGTTAATTATACTTTGCTTTTTAACCTATATTAACCTTTAATAAATATTCAAGATCTTGATCTACATCTTTATTTAATTATGGCAAGGATTTGCATATCATTGCCATATTTACAAGAATACATAAATAAAGAAAGTAAACGTAGCGGATCTAGCAAAAAAATTAAATCTAGGCGTGTAACTAGGCGTTTTGTTTAATTTTAAGCGTGTAACCCATATTACTAAAACGAGGTGGCTCATGATGCCACTGTTGGGATTTATGAACTAGTTAAACCATTAACTACGAGTACGCAGCGGATGGATCTAGTTTTAGCATATAGATTAACACATAATAAAAGTAAACGATTACTTACCTTTTGATCTTGAACTTGAAACAAAGTAGTGGTTAAATTACCACCTTTACGGTTGCTCACACAAACACGTCAATCAAGTATGCCCAGATTGCTAGTCTAGATCTCCACGAACCAAACAACTTGTGTCTTGAATCAATAACCAAACGCACCCTCGTGAGTATAACCGAAAATCGGTAAGCCCTATTTAGGGTTTGTACCGAATTCGGTTGAATAGAAAACCAAGAACCAAAAAACCCTAGTTAGGGTTTTTAACTTCGTCGAGCAAGGAGTGAAGCTAACGAACACCTTTGTTGTTGATCTTGTATAGTCGAGCTAGGAGTACAAGAGGAACCGAAAACTCTAAAAGGGTTTTAGTTGATTTCGGTTGAGGGAAAAGAAGAACCAAAAACCCTTATATGGGGAAATTCGGTCATGGTATTAGAGTGAGGGGAGAGCACCAATTTGTGTGTGTTTTAGGGTTGTAGAGTGAAATGATTATGAGGGCTAGGGTTGGTGTATATATACTACCCAAACCCTAGTTCTAGATAAATTAGAATTCCCCAAATCCTAATCACATAACAACTCTTCCCCTTATCTCCAAAATTAAAAAAAACACCCTTCTAGAAATCTGTAGGGGCCGGTTACAATAAAGCACCCCCTAGGGTTCGGATTTTGTCCAATTTAGTCCCTTGGTTTATTATTTAAATGTTTATTAGGTCAGTTATTAAAAGCAACGTTAACTAACGATTATTTAAATGTATTTCGTGAAGCAAAACATACTCTTCGTATTTTTAACGTGTGTGCCCCCAATAGGCTCACGTATTTTTAACGTATAAAATGCGGAACCAACTACCATATTCCAACAGACAGAGGTGTTTAGAATTGGAGTTACGGAGGTCGAAACCATCGTTGGTGTAGATAAATCGGTGTATCCTAGAATTAGCTAGAAAGAAACTAGTGAATCGGGGTATGCTGCACAGTCTCTTATTCAAGCCTTTGTCGTTATCGAGACTGAAAAATATTGATCGCATGTGATACTTATGTTCTGTCATGAGGTTGTTGTTTTCTATTGTTTTGAGGACTAAATTTCTCAGTTAAAGATGTCTATGTGGAATTGTAGATGGTTCACAAATTATAGGAGTATAATGAATGTTTATCCAATAGAATCTATTACGACTTTATGAATGTGTGTTCTGTATTTGGCATGATGGTATGAAAAAAAAAATTACATAAAAGTTAAGAAAAAAAACTGAAAAATAAATATTTAATTACATAAACGGTCCCTATGGTTTACTTGAATGTGAAAGTACTAAAATGCCCCTGCTGTTAAACTTTATTTAAATGGAAAAAGGTCAAAGGACCAGTCAACTCCTTTTGGTCAACCACATGGACGTCTAGTGTAATTATCGACTTACTAGGACGTAACAAGCAATTTGGCCATAACCATAAGGACCAAACATGTATTTAACTCTTTTGTTCATCCTAGAATTTTAATTTATCCTATTTACGATTTTAAATTTTAATCATATTTCTCTAAATTTAACATCTTTATTTGGTACCTTTTACAGTAGGATGAGGATTGGGACCCGAATCCGGTATCTATCACTGATACTGTATTAAAACGATATCGATTCTCAATACACGGTACGAGACCGGTGCCATGAATCGAGAAAAAAAAGTAAAATCCGAGATTTTTTAGCAACATTTATAGTTGCCATATTGTGGTTAAGTATAACGTGTAACGTTTATACATAAAATGTGAAATAATCAAAATGTAAATGTAAAAGGTTATTCAATATAACGTGTTCAGGAAAGTAAGATAGTAAAACTTGTCATATAAGCATTTAAGTTTAAATGGTATTATAGGCAATTAATATTATCTAAACTTTAAGCATTTTCGGTTTAAAAATATATGTACATGCATTATAAGTAACTAGCATGGTACCCGCGCATTGCAGCAGCCGGTACTATGTGACGATTAACCGGAGAAATAAAAAGAATTTGATACTAGTAAGGCCTGGTTCACCCGTTTTATTGGTTTCGACGAGTTCTTTCTAGTTCATCTTCGGACTACTTTTATTGGCTAGCTGAACCGATGGTGACTCCGGTTCCAGGTTGAACCCGTTGGTCCGGTCAGGTTTTCAAAACTATATGCACAATTATTTTCGAGAGACATCATATGTACGCTTTAGTAGATATATGCTTTTAATTGTTGTACAATGTGAGTATATGATTGTATTTTTAAGTAATGATGTGTATTTATCAATAATTTATTATGTATTAATTACTTTTTTGGGTAAAGGGTTACCCCGGTAAAGTATATTAAAACCGAAAAAGTTAAGTACAAATGGAATGTGGCTGAAGTACCACATTAACCTCAAGCTAAACAACTTGATAAACACCTAAAACTAGTGCTTATGACATGCCATAAACACTTACAACGCTAGAAACAACTAATTGCAACTGAAACAATGACTCGGCTAAAACAAGCTAACCAGCAGCCTTGAAGGATGAACTTCCACCGGTTTTTGAATTAGAAAATAGGTTAGCCGGTTCATCATACACATTTTCAACATCTTCTTCACTCTCATCATCCAAGGCAGAATAAGGATTAGACGTGGTGAATTTACCTTTCTTAGACAAAGTACCAGTAGTCTTCAACATAGATGACGATTTAGATGCATTACCAGCATTTGTAGCTCCCTTCTTTGGTGCGCTTGTAGTCGCCTTTGGCTCATACCTAACATTTTGTTTAACCGAGGGGCCAACAAACTGACCACCCGTAGTAGACTTGGATTTACCCTTCTTTTTCTTTTTACCCACCGTTTGGAATCCATCATTAGTCTTCTCAACAGTAGAAGTGACAACATTAGAAGTAACAACAGTAGGAGGACTCGACACCTTTTTAGGGCAATGGTCATGAACATGACCAAATATCTTACATTCGTCACATCGAGGGGCTGCCATTCATATTCAATAGTAACAGTTTCAATTGTATACCTCGTACCCTTAATTAAAGGTACACCAATAGTAAGGCTCTCTTTAAGAACATCCTTCGCATCAATTTCAATCAAGCAACGAGTAAAACTACTTCTCCATCATGATTCAATGCACATCGAGGAGGTATAATAATCAAGCATAATAGGCTTACCTAATTGGGACGCAATAATGCTTAAGCCATCTTCTGAAAAAACCTGGATAGGAACATCATGAATTTTAACCCATACCAGAATACGGGTTAATTCTTCTTTACATAAACGCGTATCCATAGACCACTTCTTCAGAATGATAGGGCTATTACGGATCATCCATGGGCCATTCTCCATATTATCATCCAAACCTTTAGAAGATTTGAATTTAAAAAAGAAAAAGCCTTTGGAGTTCATCATTATTCTTGTCAAGCCGTATTTGCCCTAATTATTACGAGCATAGTACTCTATAACCGGAAACGCGATACGTTTACCAATCAAATAACCATATAATGTATGATCAAATCGGGTACTAACCGTTTCAACAACCTTTCTAGGTATAGAGAATTTGGCACCTTCACAAACATTTTCAAAAAATAATGAACGGAAGTTAGCTTTGGACTTACTTGTTTCCGGTTCTGACCCTACTGCTGCTCCCACATAGGAACTTGGTTTTTTTATAGATACAGATTGCACAATTGAGTCAGCCGAAACCTTACTAGGCATGGGATTTGCATTCGTCTCAATAGGAGTTTCAGCAACAAGAGTATTCCATATAGACCAAATGGTGTTCATAACCTCCTAGCGCTTTTCTCTAGTCAATTCCGACCACACCCGGTATTTACCTAATTCAAGATCACTAGTGAAAGCATCGATATCTTTAGGAGTAGAAAGTGACACGCCAAATAATTCTGTAATAACATCACCATTCATACTCGTAATGCAATCATTAGAAGCAACACCATCTACAACATCACGTACCAGCTCTCCTGTTTTAGCAGCAAACGAACCCACTTCAGGGTTTGTAATAGAACTTGGAAAAGCGTGATTAGGGTTTTTGGATGATCGTCCAGCCAAAGTCGATACCCTAACATTATCGCCTTCACCAATTCCAAAAAACGTTTGATCCCCCACGACAATACTAGGGTAAGACGAAACCCTACTAACTTTACTTTGTTGCACACCTGCTACCGCCTCTCTTGAACTATGCTCCTCAAGATTAACTCTAGCAGGATTCGAATATCTCAAATCCTTAGAACCCTTATCCGACATAACCCTAACTATTAAAAAACGCCAAGAACAGAAACAATTGGAACACAAGTTACTACGCCTACTACTTTCACGATAAGAATCCTAGCAGATCACCAGAGCTCACATAGATACCACAATAAGACTAAATCGAAAAAACATTTAAAAATTCAATAAAAATAAATTAATAAATGAATAAAAAATATATAAAATAACCTACCTAAGACCTTTAAAACGACGACAAAAAGAAAACCCTATAAAAAAATAAAGAACCCTTAACAAAAAAGTCACAAGATCAGAATAAAAGAACGCTTATGTGTTAGTAATCAAAGATTAAAACACAAAACACACTTGTTATAATGATTTATGAACGATTAAAGAGGGTGAATTGAATCGCAAAAGTTAGGGTTTTTTTCTCCATTGTCGACTTTTGAGAGTATAAGTTGAACATAGTTAAGATTCATGTATAAGTTAAATTATGTATTAATTATTTTCATTCTAAGTGTGTATTGTGTTAATGCATTAAAAATTGTACACTATGTATAGATGTGTGTAAGCTGAAAAATCAAGAATGAAAATTTTAATGTTTAAAAATGCCTTTATGCTTTATAAGTAGTATAGATAATCTTATTTATGTTTAATAACACGTAATGGCTCTTAAAAAGGTTTTTTTGATATTGCTTAAACTTTAAAAAGTAACTATATACATGCGTTCTTTCTATATGCATAATATTGGGTGCATATTTTCATCTTACGGTAACCCATGGGACCGTACATTTATTTTAATTTTTATATTTATTTTAAAAATATGTATAAAGTTTAGGGTTTGAACAAATTTATTTCAATTTTAAAATTTTATCTACTAATGGGATGACTCCATTTTTATTGGTTCAATTTCAATTGCTCCAATATTATTTTTCGGCATTTTGAAAATCTTTTATTATATAAAAATTTACATTACTAATTAATTTTTTATACGAAAAATTACATTGATAACTGATCCGTCCAAATCAATACATATAAAATATATATAATATATAATATAAGTAATAATAAGGATAGGCCAATAATAGTATAGTATAGTATTACCGTCGGGTTCAAGAAATTCACTTTTAACCAAAGCGATATCCCAAAAACCTTCCGGGTCGTTTCCTCGACGAGAGGTGAATAGAAATCTACGTTCAAGTTGTAAATCGAGCTTGAATAGCATAAAAGTTTTTTATTTGGTTTTGAAACTATAAAAATTAAATGAATTATTCTAGATTAAAACGACAAGAGTTATTTTAATGTGATCTAAGAAAATTAAACTAAAATAATGCTTGCTAAGTGACTTGAAATGTTCATTAAGTGCGGGCTTAGGTTTAATGAATTAAAATGACAAGTAAAACGAAATGCTTAAAAATAAATGACAAGAAATTAAATCGCATTAAAAATAAATGACGGAATGTACATTGAAAAGACAAAACTTATGACTAAATATTTTTAAGCCCGCACCTAAATTCTAAATCACTAATCACTTAACAAGCACTAATAAATCTACTCACTACTCATAATGAAATAAAGACTAAACATTTTAAAAATAAAGCTACACTAATTAATTGAAAAAGGAATAGAAAATGAACCGAATTGGAGACCCGCAATTTAAAAGAAAACCACCCGATTTATTTAACTAAAACAACTAATCAAAGTTGGTCTAGCTAAATAAACCCGTAAGCTCCTCGCCTCATGAGTAGACCGGTACCAAAAGTTAAAATACACAAAACAAATCATTACTGTTAACATGTTAAAATTCACGTCTAATTTGCAAAAATTCTAGAAGGTCCAGTTATGAAATTCATAAAAATAAACGCAGTCCAAATCTAAAGTTAAATACAAACCAATTCAAATTCAAAACATTGTCTAGTCTAAATCTAACAGTTCCTAACAAGGCCAAAGCAAAAAAAGCACTATCCAATTTTTTATGAACCACAAGCCCAACAGAATTGATCTAGCAAAGTCTAACTCGAATGTAAGTGTACCAAATTCCAAATGGTGATTAACATGAACATGAACTCTATGATTAAATAAGCCAGAACCAACGAACGAGCAAAATCTTAGGAATAATTTAACGAACACTTTAAAACTTAATAACTCGATGATAAGCTATATATTTTTTTAACGAGTTTTAAGCTAAGACTTTCTAATGAGTTAAATCCTAAGCAAAATAAGCACTAGACTAATTTAAGCAAGCGAGATTTAGCAACTAATATAAGAACGATGAGATAAGCTTTTTTTTTTTAAACTCCAAAACATTATAATAAGCTAAGCAAATTTTAAGATCTACCACCTAACCGACTAAATAAGCTAAACACTAAACTAGATAAGCTCTCAACTGAATAATAATCAACAAAAAAATATCAACAAGAATTTAGAACGAGCAATAAGCACTTAAACTAATCAAACGACAAAACTTAATAAGAAAATAAGCTCACATCATTCGATCTAGCCATATAAGCTCTCGATAAACAAGATAACATGACAAATAGTTAAAGAAAAACAAGCTAAAACTAGATACACAACTAAGATTTCTAAAACATTTTTAAATCCAACTACTCGTTAATAAACTAATTCATGGCTTATTTTTGGTCTCATTTGGTTAAAAACTTATTTGAGAAGAAAACTATGAAATGAAAAAGCCTAAATGCGGCTTATCAACTCTAGATCCATAATCAATAAGTTTCAGACGAAATAAATCCAGAAAATAAGCTCAGATCAGCTTATTAAATAAGTTCACGTAAATAAAGAGAAACTTAACTATTTAAACGAAAAAAATTAGCAAAACGAGATTAATAATCAACTTCTAATCAAATTTATTACATCATATTAAAAAGCTTATGAAATAAGCTCGACACAATAATCCAGAAAAACGAAATAAGCTTTTACAAATGTTTAATAAGCTAAAAAAAACTAAGAAACTAAACTATATAAAAATAAATGAAAAAAAAGCCATCCAGAGAGGGGGGCGGCGTTTTTTTTATAGGGGTGAGAAGGATTGTTTTTATAAATTGAGTCTCAAAAATAATGATCCAATCATTATCATTCATTCGGTGTCACACGGATCAAGCAAAGGTATAAGATGAATCCACCGGTTATTCGCTTCCACGTGTCCAATGAGATGGCTTCATTCGAACGCAATAAATTTCCTTCGTTGGATCACTTTTTATGAATTGCAATTTGAATCTGAAAATTATAACAAACTTCTCAACACGTGGCCATGATTGATTAGTCCACCCTTTGGATAGTGCGCAGGCACGTGTACTTGATGGAATTAATTTATTTCGCACGTGACCAGCTCTCTCTCTCATTTTATCTCAACTCTTTTTACTCGTTTATCATTTGCAACAATTTTGAAATAAAATGAACTCTTATTCATGCCCGCCACGTGTCATTGCCATATTCATCCATACTTTTGTAAATGCTGCCTCACGTGACACCCATTGAATTAATTTTCAATCATGTGCCATGACATCACTTCTGCATCATCAATTTATTTAATTTATATTCATTTAGTTAAAGTGGTTTGGGCTCTATACTTGTTTGGGCTGGCCCGGCCCATTAAGTGGGTTACGGGCTAGCCTATTAAGATCCGAGGGCACCGTTTGACTTGTCTTCTCGCGCTCTGTCCGATCCCGTGCTCAGTTTTGTCTTTATTTTTATCTTTTTCTTGATATCCAAACCTGCACATACACAAACACAAAAACAAACATATATATGCCATTTTTATTATGTTTTTGGTCTTTTGGGTTCGTTTTTCATGGTAAAAGATATGTATAAAATAGCGAATACCAAATTCCCCCATACTAAGGTATTGCCGTGTCCTCACGCAATGTAATAAATACGCGCTTAAACTAAAAATTCCAACCACCCAAACTAATAACTTTGAAAAGTAGCTAAGTGTTTGTCAAGGGGAACTAAGGAATCAAAAGCTTTGACAAGTCCCGTTTTCACCATTTTTTTATCTATACACTAACTATCCCTAATATTTTTGGATTTTCCTTTTCCTTTTCTTGACTACCTGTTTGACTTCCTTTATTTTATTAACACTGGGATCATAGAATGAGAAACGCCCATAGAATAATCTACGGATGTCCTGACGGATAAATTCATCGTCCCTGATTTTTCACTAGTTCCAAACCAAGCAATTAAACAAGATCATTTGTCAATATAAGTCTAAATGCTAAGCACTCATACTTGTGACTTGTGAACTTTTAACTCCCAACATGAATATATGATTTAAATGTGTGTACTCAATTCAACTCAACCATAGATCAATTTATTTCCATAGTCGTAATTCAAGATGACTCAAAGCAACAACTTATTTGTAACTTGATTTTAAAGAACGAGGTTTTAACTGTAGAACTTTTTGCAACATCTTCATCATTATAATCATAAGTTCTTAAAGCTAGGAATGCGTTGCTTAGTTTGAACACCTACCTAGGCCTCGCTCCCTAGTAGGATATCACAACCAACGACCGGTGTTCTTAGTTTGAAAACCCACCCCGTTGCTAGCGTAGTGGGAAATCACAACAACACCTTCTTCCTAATATGGCTAAGGATAAGTGTCTTAGTTTGAACCCTCACCTAGACCTCGCTTCCTGGTGAGATATCACAACACACCAAATCCTTAGAAGTAAAGATGTCTTAGTTTGAACCCCCACCTCGTGGTTAGCGGAGTGGGATATCACGACACATCTTTTACTTGTTCCATATAATCAAATGTATGCTTTCATGGGAAATTTCAATATTAGTGCATTTTTGCATTCATTATTCATTTTCATGCTTTTTGGCATTTTAACTTTTTGAATTATTTATGAACAGAATAATCTCGTTTAAAGAATCAGTTACAATTTGAAGGCTTTTTCTAAAAAATTATTGGACTTAGTTGGAACTGAATTGGAGTACGTATGATTAGGTGGATTAGAAGCTAATGGGAGAAAAAACCACAAGTTACTCATATAAGTTTTTGAAGAATCTCGCTTAGCACATAAACTTATATTTAACTCTATCACTTCTTGTTCTTCACCTTATTAGAATTCGAAGCAATCGAATTTGTGAAAGCTTAGCCTACAAGTGGTAAGTTGTGGAACTAATAGGGCTACAACTCGCCCGATCGAGTCAATATTATTCTTATTCTACCCTTAGGAAAGAACTTCAATAACTGTGACAAAACATCTTATTTTATTTTTGAAATTTTTTTTAAATTTTTTCATTTTTTTGGTATTTTTGCAAAAATTTGGTGGTAAAAACGGGATTACGTGATAACAACGACTGCAGGCAAAAATCAAATCGAAGATCCCCCCCATACTAGAACTAAACATCGTCCTCGATGTTTCAAAGGGGTTCCTACGCAAATCTAAGGCCGTTTATGAAGTGTGCCAAAAGATAAAACGTTAGTCGATTAGATTTGGATACTGGATTCCCAAAATGAAGCTGAGGATGTGAAACTCTTGTGGATACTTGAGAGTCTTCACAATCCGGGAAATCCTGGACATACAACACAAAGCAAACAAAACATGGACAAAACACGGGTAATGGAAAAAAAACTAGCCTCATCACAACACAAAACACTTATTAGCATAAAGAAAGAAGATGGACTGGATAAGCATGGGTTGCCACCCACGAAGCGCCTTGTTTTTGTTAACCGAGTCACAAGCTCGACTCGACCCCGAATTCATTGGTCCATGGGGAAGCAAGTGGAAGACAAAATCTTCATCGGACTTTCATTCAAGTGGTTTGGATAAACATTGAATTTCATGAAAGTTCCACTCCGATGAGATACATCCGGCATAAAAGAATGATACATTGAGATGCCGGGATCAAAAATGGTATCTTCATTCCTGGTGGAGAGAAGATATGGAGGGACAACGGGATACGTGAGAAAAGCAAGAAAGATCCATACAACATAAGTGAAGAGAGAAGATTGGTCATCCTCTAATGGTACATTCACATTAGTCGTAGACACATTCTTACGAATCCCGAGGTCAATAGAAGTCAAATTTCCTGGATCGGGATCAACCTTAAATTTGAAACATTCAAGATTCGGGAGAGACATGATGTGAGTGAGTTCATCGGCGAACTCCTCATGATTAAGGTCACTCCTATCGGCAGGAGGAAACTGATCATTCGAAAGATCAAAGATAAACGAATCATATTGAGAAAATCAAACATGAGTAGTGTATTTGCACTAATCCTCTCTTTAAAATGATCATTATCAAACGTAGAAAGCTTATAATCAGGAAGAGATAACTTAGAATGAGTAGTGGGACTGCCACTACTAATCTCTTCTAGATTAAAGCGAAAAGTTTCAGATTCGGGAATAGAATTATCAAAGGTGTTAGTCTCCTCCAAGAAAAGATTAGGAAATGTGGAGGTAGACTTGATCACAACTTCGGAAGATGGAGTGGGATTATCTCTTAATGCATCGATCTTAGCAATAAGAAGATTGATATTCAACAATTTTTCACGAAGGATATCGTCTTTGATTGTTAAAAGAATATCATTTCTAAAATTTTTTTTTTTTTCCTTCAACTCCGGATCAACAATCTCCACCACCTCTAAGCTGACGATCTCAACATCGGGAGGTGATGCATCGACATACTCGATATCCTCACCGTAGGGAGAATCGTCATCACTTGAAGAATTATCATCGTTGGAATTGACAACAATCTCAGAATGTTCATTGAGAGCATTAAGAGGGGTGGTATTTTCACAAAGAGGCACATCACACATTTTGTCGGGAATACCCTCGGACTCACTTGGGATTGGGACAAGGTCCTCAACACTAGACTTTATTACTTCGTCCGATTCCGTTGCTGGAATAGTGTCAAGATGCTCGTCCCCCATACTTAGAGAGTTATCGGGTTCCTCGATTGGTAAAACGGGTGTGATTGCAATGGTATTGTCTTCGTCATCATCGTAGCAAATGGGAATCTTCCAATATCGATCTTTAGCCGCTTGCTCTTCCGCAATTCGCTTTTCTTCTTCCTTCTTTTGTATAACTTGACCAACCAAATCACGTAAGGTTGTCATTTGTTCCATAAGCTTATTTTGAGAATTTAGAAGGTCATTTTGAGAATTGAAGATTGGATGATTGACGGTATATTGCGGGGGTTGAAATGGGTCAAAACCAAAAGAATTATAATCATAGCAAGAATTTTGCCTGATAAATAGTCTTCATCTTTGTTGTCATTGGAAGGTTTCATGAGGACCCCGCTATTTTACAAACAAGTATAATGTGGGGAAATTCCGGGAAGTTTGTGAAAATAATCAAAGTCTTGATTGAGAACACGGTCTTATTGTAGACAAAGGGATTGAGTGGACAATTCGTAACAGTAGTGAGAAGCGTTCCCAACATAACTCACAGGTATGGTACGTATTGTGGTTGTGGAGGATGGTTTGCAACACTTGGAGAATCGTTAGAAGAGTACGGAGTTGAAAAATTGCTTGATGTTCCATTTCCAATCGTACAATAAAAACAAACTCCATCGTATTCCCGGGTTGTTTATAATCTAAAAACAACAATCAATGAAACCGAGAAGTAGTATAGAGTGTTCCCGGGTCGTTTATCCCCAACGAGGCTGGACTGGAGAATCGATACAGTCGAAAGATTGGAGTTTGAATTAGAAAAATGATTTGAGAGTGCAGGAAGTTAAATTAAACAATAACAAACAAAAACGTTTAAGAAAATCCTAAAAATTACTAAATTAAGCTGAAAAACGGGAGCACGAATCCCGAACAAAGGGGAAAAACCTAAAATCTTTAAAAATAACCCTACGAGAATATTTTTACTTCTTAAACTACTCTACGGACAAAATAAGAGAATGAAAAAGATAGCCCGAAAACGGAGTTCGTTTGACCCAAAAACGAGTCAACACAAAAAACGTACCCGGACCGTTCTTTAAATGATGAAAAGTTGTAAAAATGACCCTACGAAAAGTTTTAAATTTTTCCTACAAACTATATGACAAAATAAAATTTTCTAAAAAAGAAAAATATTTTTTTGATAATTTTTGTATTTTTTATGAATTATTTAAACTTTTAACGAAATTAAATTATAAAAAATATTAAACTATTTTGAAAAATTCTGAAATTTTTTCTAAAAATACTTTATACTATAAAGATCCTACGAAAAATAAGAAACAAAAAATTAGCTTATTAATAAGCTCGAAAATAAGCTTATACAGCTTATAAGCTTATAAGCCAAAAACCACTATAAGTATTAGAGCCCTTGAGTCTTTAACGAAAAAGACCCAAGGGCGCAGTGGTAAGGAGTGTGTTATAAAGGGGACTGTATCGAGAGGTCCCGGGTTCGAGTCTTGCTCACCCGGACCTCTTGTCTTTCCCCTTTTTTTTCGAAAACTTTGTAAAGCAAAGTTGTTAAGCTCGTGGGGCTTAACAACTTTGTCAACTACAACTTTTTCTAAAAAGCACTCAATAAGCTTAAAAATAAGCTTAAAAATAAGCTTAAAGTTGACAGAATACTAAAAAATGGCTTAAAGCTAGAATAAGCTAAGTCATTTGGCCTTGTGGTCGAATAAGCTAGGCTAAGGGTTAAATAAGCTAAAAGGAGTCTAAACCTAACCTAGATAAGCTAAAAAAAACTAAGTGCTTAAAACAAATAAGCTGGAAAAAGCTTAAGTGTGACAGAAACTAATCAAAGCTTAAAACTAAAATTTCACTAAGTCATTTGGACAAATAAGCTAGGAAAAGGCAAATAAGCTCAACTACTATCTATATTAACCTAAAAAGCTATGAGGAGCAATAATGAGCTTATGAGAAAAGCTCAATAAGCCAGAAAAGGAAAATAAGCAATCCCTACACCTAAGTCATTCAAAAACTAAAATTTGACTAAATCATTTGGACAAATAAGCTAGCAAATGAGCTTTTCAAAAGCTGAAATTCAACAAGCTTATACAAGAGCTTATAAGCTCTTGAAATAAGCCAAGAGGTTGGGCTTAAGTCCTCTTAAAGGCTAAGAAAAATAAGCTTAAAGTCTCCCCTTTGCACCAGGGGAGCTTTAAGGCTAATCTCAAGGGCTTATTTGACAGCTTGTTAAAAGCTGTCAAATAAGCTCTAAACCAACAAATAAGCTAAAACAGATTGAGTGCCCTATGAAAGGGACTTGTGCACCAATTTTTAGCTTTTAAAAACTACAAAAACTTGCTGAATTTGTTAAGTAAAAAGGAGCTTTTGATATTTTTTAAAAACTGCTATTGAAAAGGATTGGTGATTTTTTGACTACAAAGTCAAAAGACCAAGAGTGTTTGACAGCATGTTTGAACACACTAAAACACACTATTTTTGAGGCTTAAACTCAAAATCCAAGTGCTTAACTAAATAAGCACTTGGTGTTTTCTTAAAACACACAGTTTCAAAAATACTTCATAAAACTTTGTGAAAAACAATTTTCAAACTAGAAAACTTGTAAAAACAGTTTGAAACTAACTCAACCCTTAAGCTAAAACTAGCTAAATGACACCAACCCATACACAAAAGCATTTTGACCCATTTTAAGGGTTGACCCAAACACTCCTTAAGTCTAACTGTCCCAACTATTTGTACTTTAAAAACTATTTTAAAAACTAAAACAGCTAAATCCTTTTATCTACTCACACTATTTTTCACCTAATTAAGCTACTTTAAGGCTAAAATCTACAGCTTAAGTGTGAAAATAAGCTAGTTTCTCAGCTAGCCACTTACACTTATTTTGACAGCATTAAAAAGTTATAAACTGAGATTGCACACATTTATTCAATGAAAACTAAAACAATAAATAACAAGTCTAACAAATGTGTTTGCAAAGATTAAAAGCAAATAAGCTAATGTCTTGAGCTAAAAATTAAGCTAAGTAAAAATTGAGAAATGAAACCTTGATATTTGTAGTCTCAGTCACAAGCCACTCTTGTAGAGTGAGTGGCTTAAAAACATACCTAATGGCTCCTTAGCCTCTAAACCAATGAGCTTAAAGCTCAATAAGCTTTTAAGAGCTTATTAATCCTTGGTGCTTTCAAAATGAACTCAAATTCACTTAAGTAATCATGATGTTATTGTAACTTGATTAAAATGAGTAAATGAATGACAATTATCAAATTTTAACTAAATTTGAGCTTATGAACAGGAATAAGCTCAAAAGAGCTTATTGAGAGCTTATGAAGTAAAAATAGCTTAAATTTTCATTAAAACTGAGAATTACAAGTGCATACAAAGAAAAGAGCTTAAAGACAATTAAACTATTTTTAAAAACTATAAAAAAAACTACTCTACAATGGCTGTTACAATGTTCTATATATAGGAAGCAAATTCGACTAGGCTTGTCTTCTCTTTTGTCTTGTGCTTTCTTGTAGACACACAAACACAAGTGTGTTTGTTTTGTGAGTGCAAAGTCAAGCCAATCCTGGCCCTTTAAACTCCTTGGTACTTGTTTGGATCATCTTGGCCATCGAAATAAGCTTTGGGAGATGTGGGATTGCCAAGTTGGCAATCTTACAGCTGGGAAGGTTTAGGGGATGATTGTCCATGGGGTTGGTTGGGTTTGTAGGATAAAACGAAGGGTAAAGACTGGTTATGGGGGGAATACATTTTTAGGCGGGAAAATTGAGTTGTACAAAGGTTGGGGGTGACAGGGTACGAGTTTAGGGATTGGGCAAGGTTGGTCCTTGAGGGATATATATTTGTTTGCACAATTCGTCCTTGAGGTTATATAACTTTGGGGACTTGGCAAGTTAAGTCCCCAAACGTTATAAGTGCAATTGCACCACACGTCCTTGGTGTATACAAGTTAGGAGAGTGGGCAGAATTGCCCCTTGGGGTATAACTTTGACAACTTGGCAGTTTCTGCCCTTCTCTTTCTTTTTCTCTTTTCCTCTTTAAATATAAGTTTAGGGTTTTGGCAATTTTAACCCTCAAACTTATATTTCTTCACATGTTGACTTTTGGATTTGTCGGGGTTGACTTTGACTTTGACCAGTTGACTTTTCTGTTGACTTTTTGACTTGATTGACTTTTCGGCTTCGATTTGGCTTTGTCTTTCACAGTCTTTTTCATTCCGAGTCCGGTTTTGTCGTTTTGGCTTTGTTTTTCGTCCTTTTCTTAGATATCAGTTCCTGCACAATACAATTAGCAAAACAAGCGTATATTTGGCATTTTAAGTCCGTTTTTGGTTATTTTAGCTCGTTTTTAAAGGTAAAAGGTATGTGTAATTAAGCACATACCATGCCTCGTAGGTACCGAAAGACCCGCTTAATTGCCTTAAGGTGCTTTTTGGTAGGCTTAGCCTGATACCTAGCACACATACACACGACTAATACCATATCTAGTCTACTGGCAGTGAGGTACATTAATGAGCCGACCATACCTCAAAATCGAGTCTGGTCAACAGAATCCCTAAGGAGTCCTCATCCAGTTTTGATCTATCAACCATTGGTGTATCTACAAGGTTAGACGTATCCATTCTATATTTAGTTAAAATTTCGAGAGCATTTTTTGATTGATTAATGAAGATGTCTCTGGAAGTTTGAGAAACTTGTAATCCTAAGAAAAATGACATTTGCCCCATCATTGACATCTGAAATTTTGAACTCATTTCGTTGGAAAATATGTCACAAGATTTAGGATCAGTCGAGGCAAATATGATATCATCTACATAGATTTTAACAAGAAGAATATGTTTTCCTGTTTTTCAAGTGAATAACGTAGGATCCACCACACCCTTGGAGAACTTGTTATCCAGAAGAAACCTTGAAAATGTATTATACCACGCCCTTAGAGCCTGCTTTAGACCATAGAGAGCCTTCTTCAGATGATAGACGTGTGTTGGGTGATCTGGATCAACAAAGCCCTCGGGTTGAATGACGTAGACTTCTTCTTTCAGCTCGCCTTTCAAGAATGTAGCCTTGACATCCATCTGGTAGATGATCATGTTTTTGTTGGCGGCATTTGCAATGAAGATTCTGATACATTCAATCCGTGCAACTGGTGCAAATGATTCCTCAAAATCGATACCCTCCTCTTGTCGATATCCCTTCGCTACTAACCGTGCCTTGTTCTTCAAAACATCACCATACTCATCAAGCTTTACTTTGTAAATCCACTTGAGAGAGATTATCATAAAACAGTCTAGTTTTGGAACTAATTCTCATACTTGAAGCCGATCAAATTCGTGGATTTCTTCTTGCATAGCTTCAAAACAGCAAGCTTCATCCATAGAAGTCTTGACATTCTTGGGTTCGACTTTTGACAGTACATAATTGTAAAGGGACCACATAGCATTTGTAGCTAACTATTTTCTGGTGGATACCGGACGAGAAGGATTACCGATTACATTATCTAGTGGGTGATCCTTGGACCATTTTCCGAGATGATTATGTGGTTGAGTAACTTGTGTGGATTCAGCTAAACTAGTATCCCTAGATGATGACTCATCAAAACTAGGTTCTAGAGCAAACACGTTTACAAAGGGGTCATTGTCAGCTTGAGCAAACGGATTGTCTTTGATAGTGGGTCCAGCTGCAACACATTGATGTGAGATAGGAGGTTATACAACGGAGGATGACGGTGAATGACTTATGGACGGTGCATCTTGATCAATGGTTGTAGAAGAAGGTGTACCGGTTAAAACAACTGAAACTTAAGCTGCAGGAGTTAGAGGTACCAGTCTTTCAACATTAGGGGTTCAAAGTATTCATCAAACATCGGTTGAAATAAAATATCCAAATCCTTATTAGTAGGGGGTACATAAGGGGCTGCAGAGACCGGATTAGGAACTAGCCCTGAACTGATTTATCCATGCGTCAATATAATAGGCTCGGGTCCTATACAGATGTGCACAGGAGCCATAGGCTCAGACAACTCATCGAATTATATGTGAATTATTTCCATAATTCTGCGGGTTCTCTTATTGTAGATTCTATAACCTTTCCTATTGGGAGCACAACCAACAAAAATCCCAATATCAGCTGTTGGTTTCAAAATCCCAAGGTCTTTGTTGTTGTTTGTTATGTAATAAAGGGCACAAAAACACATAAAAAGGTAAGACAATGCTTCTTGTCATGAATAAGCTCATATGGGGTTTTGTTGTGATGAGTATGAATTAGGGATCTGTTTTGGGTGTAGCAAGCAGTAGCAACAGTTTCTGCCTATAGAAACATCAGAGCTTTAAAAAATATTAGCATTTTCCGAGCAGCTTCCACAAGAGTATGATTCCGTCTTTCGACAACACCGTTCTGTTGAGGAGTTCTCAAAACAGATTTTTGGTAAAAGATACTGACACTTTCATAGAATTCAGTCAGAACTTGATTGACAAATTCTGCGCCATTATCCATGTGGATGTATCTGACAATTTTATTAAGACCAACTTGAATTTGCTTAAGAAATTTGTTAACAAATTCTTGAGTCTCATCTTTTGACCTCAGAAACTTAACCCATGTGAATCTTAAATAGTCATCCACAATGACCAAAATGTATTTCTTCCCATTAATACTATGCACGCACATTGGTCCACACAAATCCATATAAAGGGTATGTAAGACTTCCATATTGGTGTTTTCAGACTTAGGTTTGTGAGAATACTTCTTGCTTTTTCCTAGTTGACAAGCAGAGCAAAGATGATCTTTCTCAAACTTCAACCTTGGTAAGCCTTTGACAAAATCTTTTCTTGCAAGATAATTGATGGTACCGAAGTTCAAATGATTTAACCGACGATGCCACATCCATGATTTGTTCTTGGAGGCCTTTGATAATAAGCATATATGAGAGGACTTCATCATGTATTTAATAGAAATAGTGTATAGATTAGTGCCACGATTACCTTTGATTAAGTCTACACTATTAACGTATCAAACATAACATGTGTGTTTGCGAAATGCAACTTCAAGATTTGAATCACAAAATTATCCGACAGAAAAGAGATTGTGTCCAAGTCCTTCCACATAGTATACCCTGGAGATCACACTATCACCGATCACGTAATATCCATAACCCATAATAGCACCAAAATGATCATTCTTGAATCTAACTGTCTCGATGAACTTTTTTATGAAATTCCTGATCCGTGAGCGATCCCCCGTCATATGTTTTAAGCAACCTGAGTCCAAATACCAAAGGACGATCTGTACAACCTGCATTTGAAAACAAACAAATATGGAGAGTTTGGTACGTTGGATCCCTAATTTTTGTCGGGGTCCTGTTGGTTAACACAAACATTAAGTTTTACAAAATCATTAATCGACTGTGTCACAACTTTAATGGGAGTGTTAGTGGAAATCACCTTTTCGTGCTTGTTTTTACGCTGGTACCTAGTTGTCTCTCAATTATCACAATATTACTAGTACTAACGGTTTCAGGCTGTCTTACGAGAACTACTTTATATTTAGTAAACCTAGTTAAAGGGCACTGTTCTCTTAAAGAGAATTTCCTTCTAGTGGGCTTCCACTGATAACCGACATTCGCAAGCAATTTTCCAGTTGCTTGTCAGACTTGATTAACCTACTTAACTCTACAAACCTTGTTGATAGGGGGTTTTCTAACAAGCTTCAATGATTGCATAACACATTCATCATGATTAAAGGACATTAAGCATTTGTTACAAGTTTTGCAAACAGAATTAGAATTTGAATTAATTACAGTACGCTTATAGCTAATACTAGAATCAACACGATTCTTTTGTTTCATACTAGACTTATTGATCATAGGATGGTCTTCTACTTTCTTCTTGTCACTCTTAGCTGGCAAGGTCCTATCTTTCTTTGTATTGCGCCTAGGCTTTGACCCGCTAGCAGCAGTGGCACCTTTTACTCCTATAGAAGGAATCACAAGTTCATTAGTCTTTTTGATTTTCTGTTACTCAACATGTTTTTGTGTGTTATTAGTTGAAGTTTCGCATGTTTCCTTAAAAGTTACTTGCTTTTTCCTAGTTAAAGGGGTAGTATCAAGCCTTTTATCTCGTTTATTGAAATCTTTTGGGAAAGTGCCAATCACATAATCTAACTATTCTTGAGATTGTTTAGTGTAAAGGCAAGTAGATGCAAGTGATCTATCTAATGGTTTTTCAACCCTAGCCTCTTCTATAATCTCGCGAAGTGTTTCTACACTTTCCTTAAGATGTTTGAGATAATCTAGATGAACTTCCCTATTATTCCTATTATGAGGGGGATTGGTTCAACATCGATAGCATACATACCAGGAGCAAGAACTTTTGGTTTTTTAGTAGGCATAGTGACCCATGTCATTTTTCCTTTTATCTAAGCCTTTAGGTTCTCAATTTCAACTAACAAAGAATTTATCTTTTCAATAGTTTTAGCACGCGTATGCTTGATTGAATCATACAATTCCTTGTAATGCTGCTTAACTTTTTCATTTTCTGCCCTAAAATGCTCATTTAGATCTTGTAGAGCATTAACTTTTACAGTTAAATCTTTGTTTTGAGAATCTAAGGCCTTAAAGTTAAGAATAGGATTGGCATCACTATGTTTCGCTTGCAAACGATAAATTTTCTCTTTCAATTCTCTAATTGTATTACCCCTTCCTTGAAGCTGTTCTTTTAGGTTTCCAATTACAAAAACTAAATCAAATGCAGGAGCATCCGAAGATGTCACTGATTTTTTGTTTCCAAAACGTTCTTTAAGATGTTGATACTTCAATTGCAAATTTAAGTGTTCCACCTCAAGTTTGGAAAAATGTTTTATCATCTCATCATGATCATTTTTTTGAATCTTGTGTGTTAGATTAGAATTTTTAGCTTCAAGTTTGGCAATACATTTTTATGCAACAGTGTAAGCATCATGCATGTCAAAAAATCTAGATACAGTAAGCATAGAATTTGTTGCAGTATAAAACACATCTTTGGACAAGCGTTCAACGATTAGGTTATCATTTTCAATGAGAAGATTTTTCCTCTTAATTTCATCCCACTTTTTATCTACATCATTTTGGTCCACCTCGGCCTTAATTTGATCAAAAACTTCTTTCATTTCCTTAATTTTGTTGATGAGAGTTTTTTGAATTCCTTTAAAATGTTCTTTGATTGTTTTGAAAAATGGGATTACCTCGGTGAGATAACATGTCTTTATTTGTTCAAAACCCCTTTCCCCTTCAGTGAGACCCGTAGGTGTGATCCTCTTTTTACAGGTTTTATCAAATTCCAAAAAAAGTTACACTAGAGAGTAAATTTACTTGTACTTGACTTTTTGTTGGGAGGACTTTGGGGACCAGCTTTGCAGGTGTAGTGGGAGGATACACTGTCATAGCTGTAATTAGTTTTGGAACTTTGGCCTGTTCTTTCAGAGCTTTAGTCTTTTCTTTTAGAATATCATCGGACCAAAATATCTACTTAGGGGTTAATTGTTTCTGTGGTGTGAAAATTGCAAGATAATTCTCTTTCGAGTAATCAGGTGGTGCAATCTTAACCTTCTTTCCACATACATAGGGTCTTTCATTTTGGCATTCATTTTCTTCCTAGTAGTCTCAGCTTTTTCTAAGGTATCCTCTGAGTCAAGTACTAAGGCACGGTCATGTGTGGTCTTGACAATCTCATGACCATTATACAGAGCAGGTTGAAACTGCTTTGCTCTGGAGATATATAAGGGATTTTGTAGCCTATTGCTACCTTGTTGGCCTCATCATAGAAAGACTTGGGTTTACACAATATATGGACAGTTTGAAGAGACTAATCTTGTTTATATAATTTATCTTTGACCTTTTCTTTTAAGTGTTTCATGTCCATAAATTCTTCAAGGAGTTTATTTTCTTTCTATTTAAAATCTTGTTTTAACGTTGATACTTCTTCTCTTATTAACTTGTTATGGTTAATGGTAGAGTTAAGTTGCATTTTAACAGAATGAAGTTCCTTTTGTAAAGAATCTTCCTTAAATTTGCGGTCTTTGATAATCATTCTTATTTGTGTATCTATCATCAGTTCTCGTTTAGTTAGTTCAAATTTGGCCCTTTTTTCATAAACCTTAGCTAATTCCTTATATCTAGCAAGTTCAGCAGTTAGTGATACATTAACTGCTTTGTTTGACTGTGTAGGAGGGACACATTGGGCAGGCTGCTCATCGATATCATTGATAATCATCATTAAAGCATCATTTAGAACAGAAGATATATCACTTTGTACAACTTTTTCTTTGTTGTCCTGCACATACTGTTCATATGAGATAATATTAGTATTACTCGTATAGTCAGTATCTGAGTCAACAACGTCATTTGGTTATACATCGTTTTACATCTCCTATTCCTCAGGATACGCATTCATATTATCGAGATAGTTATCATGATAATGTACCTCAGAGAGAGTGTCTGAATCATATGATGGACCAGCTTCATCATAGACTGGTTCAGCAGAAGAGAGATTGGCCATGAACATTGTCTGAGCAGTAAGAGCTTCATCAACATTAGAGTCGAATACGTCACATTGATCAGTTTGAAAGATGTTGTCTTCGTTATGAGCCATATCCTGAACTGGTCCCTCGTCTACATCATCATCATCAAAAGTGTTGGTTTGTCCACCTGCAAGAAACAACAGCTACTCCTCATCTAAATCTACTTTATTTTCTTGAGCTTGCATCAGCAATATCTTTTCCTTTAAGCAATCTGAGTTCTGTGGTTGCTTCGGCTGATTGTAGTTTCTTGCTATATGACCAATCCTGTAACACCCCCAAATTGGGTCGCAGCGGAATATGGGTTGGGGGTGGTACTTCATAGATCAATAACACAAGATATATATAAGAACGACCATTAAAAGCCATTTAAAACTGATACATTGGATTTAACAAATTGTTTGTTACAAAAGCTCGAAGCTTCACTTGTTCACTTATTCAAAATACAAAGATTTCTAGCCCATAACAGAAATAAAAAATGTAATGCGACAAAATCTTTAATGCATGACATCCAAATCAAAACCACCAATGTATCCCTTGCACCTCGTGCCTTATTGATCTCCTGAAAAACATTGCTTAAAACGTCAACATATTGTTGAGTGAATTCATAGGTTTATAAAATGTATAATGTAGGATCGCAAGATTTCCCCATGATAATGCAACAGATGCAAACATCATAAAATGTAATTATGTTTTCCTAAGCTCATGACACTGAATCTCGACATGTATGAAATGCAATATAAATTGACAACATTGCCCATGATGATGTTCTAACCCGCAACATCCTATGTCCGACATGGTATACGTTCATTTTTCTAGTGACAGCTAATCACCCAAACGGAGATGTCAATCCTAATAGATCTATTCATATCATTCGCGCTCACAATCCTAGTAATTGACAGTTCATGATAATGGGCTCAGACAGGGTTATCGCTACTTAGGCAAACACGTAATCGTAATGTAAAATGTCCACTTGCGTCCATTTGTAAAACATGCATATGTTTCTCACCCTAAAACTTGTAAATAATTAAAATGTAAAACGTAGGGCTATGAACTCACCTTGAGTGAATGAATATCAAGTATATCATAGAAAATGCGTCTGATAAACACCGAATGCAACCAAATGTAGGTCGTATAAGTACTAAGCACATTGATTAACTAATCCATATAATAATTCTATATAGTCCTACATACCATCTAATCGTGTTTGAGAAATCATATTTATAAAGTTAAAACGTATATAATATCTCAATAGCAAAAACTACGCAATTTCCCCCTTCGTTTTAAGCCCGATTCTTATGTCACACGCCTTCGTATAAAGACGATTATCAAATATTACATTTTCATATTTTTGACCTACTGGTGAAAGTAAACAGTTGTTTTTACTGTTCATGACAGTTTATAAATTTATTTTTATAAATTTAGTTATCGTAAAACCCGTAAATGTCGTATTTTATTCGTTATAGCTCATTTTTTGCGATTCTTTCGAGAACGTCTTTGTTATTAAAAGTTTTATCATAATAATGATGTTTTCAAAATGTTCATGTCTGAGATGAACAGTAATTCTTATAAAATTATTTTTATAAAAGTATTTATTATCAAAAATTCGCGAAATTCATAACTCCTTCGTTATTAATTGAAAAATTATGATTATTATTGTTTTGAAATCCTAAAAATATGTGTGATCTGAGAAAAAAAACCAACCTTATATATCGGTAGTATTTTGTAACTTGTTTTTATAATTTTTTTTTTATAAAACCGTTTATTAACATATAACTTGTAAACTACGTATCTTCTTCGTTATTAATCATTTTTTCGAGTTTCTTACCTTTTTGGAATCCTTATGAGATGTAGTATTTTATAAAAATATAAAATAAATAAGTTAAATTTGAGTTCTAAACAGCAAGTTTTGAAGTTTTCTTTAAAAACATGTTTAAGCTTGTTTTTATAACTTTTAAGCTTAACCACTTTGTTACAAGTCCATTACAATACTTATCATCACATGTATTATATCCTTAGGGTCACTAATTCATCATTTGTCCATATATTATCCAACAATCACAAGATACAAATGTGTACATACTTATTTATCCATGAACTTTCATTAGTATACTTTTTAGTTAACTTGTTTACATATACTTTTTATACATAACCAACACTTGTACATTGCTTATACTTCCATTATAACATGATATGAACATTCATACAACATATATAAAAGTGTATAAAAACCATGATCACAAGTAAAAATCCATTTTACAAGTTAAAACATTTCCTAAATGGTGATTAACTACATAGAACATATATATGCATAAAATCATAAATGTAAAGACATAAAGAGTTTTAGATGACCTTAAGATGATGTGTGGTGATGAACAACAAGAGATAAACCCTTGTTTAGCAACCAAACCCTAACTTGCAAGACTTGAAAACCCTAAAAACCAATGAAACCCTAATCTTGCTTCTTGCTTAATTAATCGTTGTAAACCTTAAACCAAACCTTCAAATCACCTTAGGTTATCTTAGATATCATGTAGGAATGTGTGTAAATTTGTTAAATAAACTTTATATGGATTATTTGGGGTGTTCTTGTGTTGGCCGTGGGTTGGAAGAGTGATAAATGCTTAATTGTATATATTAAATACCCATGATTTTGCCAATAAAAGCCAAGAAAACATGCTAAAAGAATAGAATATGTGTGCTTTTGTGTCTCACTGTGCAGGAAAGGATAATAAAATCAAAAAGAGCAAAAAACCAGTCAAAACCGACAAGAAACGGAAAAGACAAGTTCAAGAGTGAAGAATAGAAGCCAATCTCAAAGCCGGATCAGCCTGACAACAAGGAAAGAAAGTCAAAGCTCAATTATCAAGTGCCAAGGATTAATAATGTCAAGTTTCA
Source organism: Tanacetum coccineum (assembly GCA_026074375.1). Taxonomy (NCBI): domain Eukaryota; kingdom Viridiplantae; phylum Streptophyta; class Magnoliopsida; order Asterales; family Asteraceae; genus Tanacetum; species Tanacetum coccineum. The sequence goes on from BQNB010019200.1 coordinate 66,099, forward strand.
AGATTACAAGGGCTAATTTGGATATGTTGAAGTTCAAAGGACCAAAATTGCAAAAGTAGAAAGTTGGTTATTAAGAGGAAAATAAAGGTTATCAATCACAAGGGCCATTTATGTTAAATTCGAAAGTTCTTTTACACTACAAAAGAAAAAATGGAACGCAAGGGCTAGTTTTGCATATAACCCAAAGATTCAAACATAGAAGCGGGGCAACTCTTCCCCTAACCACCATAACAGCTTTTCCCGCCCAAAATCCCCAACAAACCCAACTTGCTTAAAACCTTCATCCCGTTTCTCCCTACAACTTTACCTCGTATTTTAACCAGCTCCACATCATTTCGAACACGTGTCAACATACTATTGGCCCGAACACCTCATCAACTAAGATCAACGGCTTGAATTTGAGTAAATAAGATCCAACGGCTGTAAAAGGATCAAAGTCTCATCCTCTTATCATTTCTCAGCTATAAATAAGCTTGTATTTCAGCTTTAGGAGAGTTAGTTTTTTAGAGTTTAGTTTTATTTTTGTAATTTTCTCTTTTTAGTTACTGTTCACTTTGTCGAATTAAGTTTTTTTATCTTTCAATTTCAGTTGTACTTCCTGTTTTCTTCTATTGTACTTTACTTTTTTAAGCAATAACAGCTAGTTGTGTTGTGTTTGTTCTTAAATTTTCATGTAATAAGCTGTTGTCATCAAATAAGCTTGAAATAAGCTCATTGTAGCTTAATTTGTTTTCTCTAATTCTCAATTTGTTCAAACTTTACTAAAAGCTCTTTAATACTGCTTATTGTCTATTAGTGTTCAATATTTGTCATTTGAATTCAAGTGAGTTCAACTTGGAAGCTATTTGGAGTAATAAGCTAAAGTCAGCTTATTGAGCTTATAGCTCAGGTTTTAGAGGCAAGGTGCCAATTAGGTATATATTTTTTTAGCCACTCACTCAACAAGAGTAGCTTGTGTCTGAGACTACAAATTTTAGGTTTAATTTTCTATATTTTACTGTAGCATTTAGCTTATTCCATTAGCTTATCTTTATGTATGCTTAATCATGCTTAGAATTACTTAG
>BQNB010019201.1:4661-67160 GCA_026074375.1 Tanacetum coccineum
TTTCTTATTCTTTCTCTCTCTAAAACATCTCTCTCTTTCTACAATCTCTAATATTTTTGTGTGTTAATATGTGAAAGATGTATGCTATCATGTGGTATCAATAGCCAAGGAGTAATTAGTGGTTTATGAGGTTCTTGTTTGGCTTATTTCGAAGCTTATTCTTTCTTATTTCTCTCGGGTTTTTTTTGTTCTTTGTATAGCTTATTTTGAGTTCTTTGGGGGAGAATATATGCGCATTTACAAACTCATTTACATAATCGTTTACATAATTGTTTACAAACTCATTTACATGATTGATTACAAACTCGTTTACATACTTGTCTACATGCTCGTTATTTTATCACAATGCGATTTCCTTTCAAGACTTTGTGAGTTTTCGTAGCCCCATTTTACATATGTTTTTCCTAGGGAGAAAATGATACTCAATAATTTTAAATGATTTGTGTTGTGATATACTGTTTTCATACATGGACAATATGTGTGTTTGTATTGCTATATGCGTGTTACTGTGTGTACTTAGATTGCGAGTAAGAAATTTATCTTTAGGAAGAGGCACCCAGTATATCTTAGGGAAGAGGCACCCATAATACCTTTGGGAAGAGGCACCCAGTATATCTTTAGGAAGAGGCACCCAGTAAATCTTTGGGAAGAGGCAGCTAGTAAATCTTTGAGAAGAATCACCCAGTATACTTTTGAGTAGATGCACCTAATTTTTTTTATTCTTATTATGTGATCCTTTGTTGTGTGATGTCACTAAACCCTTTTTGTGATACTGTGGTGAAGCAATAGTCACTAAACACTTTTCTTAATAATATGGTTAAAGCAATAAACAATATACTCTTTTGGTCCTACATTTACACTTACATAAACCTATGAACTCACTAACTTTATGTTGACATTTTAAGCATGAATTTTTCAGGTGAACAAGCTACTTGACGCTCTTGATGTGCATTGGAGTCTAAACTTTATAAGAATACATTCATGGATTTTTTACTTGCGTACAAACTATCAATCTCGTTGTAATAGTTTAATTCTTTTATTTTGATGCAAACCATTAGGACAATTGTTATGACTTATTTATTTTCAATCAAATCAACTAGGTTATCTTTCAAATGACTCATTTAGAGGTCGTTCTCTCATATCTTGTGTTATTGTATTATGAAGTAACACTCCCGGACATATTTTCGCTGCGACCCATTTTGGGGGTGTTACACATTACACCAACATAATGTAGAACGAAGGTGTATGCTTCATCCTTTAGGAGAGTACGTCGTCACCCTTTATACAAATGGTAAGCTATGTACTAGAGTGACGGTAACGTTCTTAAGCGAAGCGGAGGGTACACCATCACTAATCTTCTTGTATTTTAAGTTTTTAATAAAAAATACTAAGGGAAGGTTGGTTGAGTGATTCATCTAGTGTTTTTTAGCTTTTTTTTTTAGAACGACAACTATTATAAAACCAACTAGCAAGAAGCTAGAAAAAGAATTACAAAGAGATCAAATAGGGGTGTTGCAACCAACTATCCCAACTAAAAGTGTTTTTTAGCTATTGATTTGATATCTTTTAGATTTACATATAAATCAATGCTAAATCCTCCTAGAATACATTCTTACTTAACCTATCAGCCACACCAAATTATAACACGTGTAATGCACTAATTCAATTTCTTAATTTAATTCATTGATCAATCCACTTGTCATGAGCATATAAGTAGAAGGGTATATAGGCATAATAATTAGGAATTGTTTTAAAAAATGTTAATAGACAACTCTAAAGATATTTATAACTAATCACCTTGTAAATACAAATAGCATAATCCACGCAAAGCAACGAGTTTGAAGGCGAATGTTGTTTAACGATTTGATTACAGGTACATGTTGCTGTAACGCGCAGATATCCTGCTAGTACAATCTAGCTTAATGATTTATCTCTTAGTTTTTCTGGTCAAATTGTATTGAATCCGAGTTTCGTTTTTAATAATTCATATTTAGGAAGTTCACCTACAAATGTTGTATATGTATTTTGTTATGCAATAAGTGAACAAAAAAAGTCCATTTTTGTCCAGCGGTTGAAATGTTATGCTTTCATCTCGGACGCCCAGGTTTGATTCTCGCCGGTGGATGTTTTGTTAATCTTATACAATTTCACAATTAGCAAGTGTATTAACCAAAAATCTTAAGCCTTTCATAAATGGAAGGTGTTTTTAAACTTGCACAATTTTACAATTAGCAAGTGTGTTAATTGAACATCTTAAGACTTCATAAATGGAAGGTGTCAAATGCTTTATTATAGATTATAGGTTAATTGAAATTATTAGAAACAAAAAGTAAGATAAAGGGATAATGACAAAAATACATAATTTGTCAAATATACTTCACAAAATTCCTAATTTTTTTTTATGTTTTTATACCATTTTATACGTTTATGTGCGTTTGGTACATTTTCGTTCGCTTTCATTCGTTTTTATTAGTTTTTATCTTCTTTTGAACGTTTTTATATGTTTTTTTACATTTTCATACGTTTTTTTCGTATTCCAAGTTTTTCTACGTTCTGTCCGTTTTTGTTCGTTTTCATACTTTTTCATCCGTTTTTATCAGTTTTCATAGCTTGTTTTTACGTTAGGTACGCTTTTACACGTTTTTTACGTTTTCATACATATTTTTACGTTTGGTACGTTTTTTCAAGTTTTTGTACTTTTTCATACGTTCTTTAAATGTTTGGCTAAATAGGATTCGAGTTAACTCGTTTTACCCGAATAACGGCTTTTTAATTTTTTAAATATATTATTTATATATTATCCATATAAATTAGAACCAATTTAAACCTTTATATTTTACCCGTGTTCGGGTTTACCCGAACTCGATTTGGCTCATCCTGAGTTAACCCGACCTAAATTGATCTCAACCTGACTAATCCGAGTTCAAATAATGTCAGACTCGAGTATATAATTTTTTAGCATTGACCTGACGTGAATCGACTTGAACTCGACCCGACTCACACGCCCAGCAGTAATTACAAGAAACGATGATCGCACGTGGAGGCATTGAAAGCAAAGGGACATAGAAGCCAGGTGGTCACGTGCACTTGCAGCTTCTTCTCATAACTAGCGTGAGCTTGCATCTTTTGTACGGTCCTTAATTATTCTACTACTTAACATACTAATTTAAATTGTTTTATAAGTTTAATTTATTGTCCAATCGTCTTTAACTAGACAAGCATGATTACCCGCGCGTTGCTACGGGGCGTTAATTTTTCGCGCGTTGCTGGCGGGCATTATTTATTTATTTTTATTTTTTTGTATTTTGTGCAGGTTTATTTTTTCGGTCCCATGTTTAGTAGTTTGTTTTTTTTCTTTCTTATACGGGTTTATGTGTTGGACCTCACGCGTTACTGCAGTGCATTTTTTTATTGTATTTTGTGCGGACTTATTTTTTCGTTCTCATGTTTAACAGTGCGGGTTTATTTTTTTGGTATCATGTTTAATAGGTTTTTTTTCCTTATATGATTTTGTGTCCCGCGCGTTGTTGCGGGGAGTTAAAATTTTATTTTTATTTTTTCCTATTATTTTTTATTTTTTGCGAATTTATTTTTTCGGTTTCATGTTTAATATATATTTTTTATATGAGCTTATGTGTTAGGCCTCATGTTTAATTTTTTTTTTTAAATATGATTTTATGGGATTTGAGTAAATATGTGTTATATATTTGGGCTTATGGTTTTTAGTGACGTAAAACGATACCGTTTAATGCAATCTAGACTTGTACGTTTGTGCTCATGTCGATTATTTTAAAGTTATTAGGTATCGAAGATGTTTCCGCGGGTATTTTTTTATCCGAATAAATCGGTACTTTTGTAATATTTTCCCCCCCTATTTTGTGATAACAGATTTTAAAAAAAAATCTATTTGGCCGGCCCAAAGTGGGAGCCCAACAAAGTTACTATAGCAAAGCTGGCAAAACGACATCGCTTTTTGCCAATTTTAGTATATAGATGTAATTTCTTCAAAAGGTGCAGATCGGTGGGAACACCGCGGCCTCATGCATCTTTTGATGCCAACTGGACTCGGCCCCAGGCAATGAGCTCCTGTCCCAGTGACCTAATTAGCCAATAACTAGAATTTGAAAATCATCTTAACAAATGTTTTACAAAGACCCCTACATAAAGATTTAGTACATAAAGATCTTTGAAGTACGAACAAGAAAACGATGAAGTTAAAGAGTGTTAGAAATCTTACTCGACCGGTTAACTGAACATTAGTGATAGAAAATGCTACCACTAATCAGACAACGCCCTAATGGTAGCTATTATTAAAATTACGCGGTTCGATCAAAAGTTATTCTTCTTGTCCTAGAACACTTAACGACCAACTGACAATCTCTATGTAGTACTGTGAGTTTATTCGATTATATGATCTGAACTGAATATGCAGCAACATGTTGCTAATAAGAAAATATATTCCTTTGTGATGTTACTTATAGTTTATAACTTATAAACTCATAAACAAATGTTTATAGTTCCTACATAGAAGGTGGTAAGGTTTTATAATGTGGCTTAACCAACAAACATGTGAGCTATTTATGTTCCTTGTATCAAACTGTATCCGCTTGCACTTCTGTGGATCATGGATGGGATCCTGTCTTGTATTTTATCATACCTTCTAACGAATAATATTCTAGTGTATATTTTTTTTTAAATATCTGGCTATTTTTGTAATTTGTCCTCTTAACGAACCGATTTATAGTTTAGTTTGTAACAACATTCCTGAGGTCACTAGTTAAAGATATATATAGTTTTGTGTGACAAAAAAAAAATTCAACATATTCTTAGTACAGTAAACCTAGGCCTAGTTTAACATTTTAAGCTTGTTGCATTATTTGTAGCTGAATTATTTCCAACATTTTCATATAATTCAATTATGCAATTATTAGTTTAATCATGTTTTGACACTTGCAAATTATATATAGAGCTAAAACATGCATAGCTGGTATTTTGGGTTGACATGAGGATGCAAGACAAGTATTAATGATCCTGGGCTTTGTGCATGTTTCAGCCATGGATTTTGGATAGGTTGGTGCCATACATGAATTCATATTGTGGGGTATGTTTTCATATATTTTGCTAGACAATTTTTGAACTTATATGCTAAAGATGGTCTTCACAAACAAGTTGTAATATAGCTGAATCTAATAATTGAATTGACATATATGAGTTATAATTATTTGAAAGATGTTGGCCCATAATTTCATCCATGTTCATGTGAGATTTTGAATGCTGACACATATTTATACAAATATAGTTTTTAAAGTAAAGTAGGAAAGGAAATTGTGGCAGAAAAATGCAAATAAGGCCGATTAATCGCTATTTACGCGTTACTGGGTCATTAACTTTTTTGATTTGTGTAAATTGGTCAACCATGATCAACGGCGGCCAACGATGATCAATGATGGTCAAACTTGCCGGAAACCTGCAAACCTAGCCGGAAATACCCAATACTCATCGTAAACTTATTTTAATCACTTATAGTAGTTACTTATATCTATTACAAGTCGTTTTTTTATAAATATTTTCGGAAAGGCTCAAAACTCGCTGGAAACATCCAAAACTTGTCGGAAATGTCAATCCAAGTAACCATCGATTAAATCTGATTAACCATCGATTAATCCCGCCTAGACGGTTCCAAGCTACAAGGAGGTCGACCGTCCGACTACCAATTCGCGATTTTTGCAACCTTGGGAAAAATGGTAAAATCATTTTTATAGCATAAGGTGTGGTAACATGTCAAACCATCTTTTTTAGAGCGTCACCTTAGCATTATCTCTTTTAACACTCACACGCTAAAATACGTCTTCGCTCATAACTCAAGCCAAAACACTTTTTTGGACTCAACTTACCCAATTAAAACACAAACTCAGCAAAAAAAACCCAATTAGAAAAACAAAACAAAATGTCGCAATTGACGTACGCGAGTGCTTTGGCTTGGACATTGGCGCATTAGGGTGGGGGTGGGGTAAAACCGGTTTGGCTCAAGTCAAATGACGTCTACACGATACTGGGATAGTTGTTGATTGCCTGAGGTCGAGTCTTTAGGGAAGGGTCTGGTTGACATCAAAAGATGCATGGGATGAGAGTGCTCCCGCTGTTGTACACTTTTGGATTCTCATCTTATCATATGCATCAAACCAATTAATATGCGTACTAATTTGTGATTTTCTCTACAAAAAGAAGATTTAGTGCCTCCCTAAATAACCTTTTCGAGTTTATCTTTTATAGTATGTGCCAATAAAATAGAAGAAACTTTAGCAAACGTTAGGTTAAAATCATTTGTTTCTAGATGATAATGATTTAAACTTTAATGATATCGGGTATGACCCATGAAACAAAGTTTATTCCATACTTTCCCGTACGTATATGCTGTGATTATTATTGTTAAGTCGACATAGATTTTTTTTTAGAACGACAACTATTATAAAACCAACTAGCAAGAAGCTAGAAAAAGAATTACAAAGAGATCAAATAGGGGTGTTGCAACCAACTACCATCACACATACAAACTATTTTAAGCATAAAAGTAGCAAATTAAACTATTCACTTTAGTTAAAATGTCGGAGACCCCGACTTATATCAGTTAATTTAAGAGGACCAAAGTTGTATTTCCGTTAAACATATATCAGTAAAATCTTAAAGTTTTGAGAGGGTCATAATCCTCCCCGGTCTCCACTATGGGTTGTCCATGATCAACCCTTATAACCTTTTTTTGGTGAAGTATTAGCCAGAGTAAAAATGACCGAGGAATGCCCGTGAACCACATAACGTTTTCATTTGTAGTGTAAAATCGTGTCAAAAATCACGATTTTTGTTAAATGCAACATGTCCGGAAAAAATTACAAATCTTTTACGGTTTTAGTGAAATGTCATTATCGATCCACTCTCGCTGCGAATAGAGACATCGATCTTGTGCAATATGTTCGAGTTTCACACACGTATGACGTATGTTTTGGTCCAAAAAATCAAGTTGGTATATATTAAAACCCTATCAAAAAATATCGGTATTTGGTGTACTACAAGTTAAAAACTACCAATCAAAATAGTCAAGATTCAATTTTAGCATAAGACATGTATGTTTTGCCATAGATAACACAAAAGTAAGTTTAACTTTATAGGATGGTGGATTTGATTTGACAAATTAAAGAAACATGATGTTAAAAAGTAAGAAAACAAAGAAATGGGGCATGGAAAAACAAAAAGAAATGGTTGATTAGTAAATGGATGTAGTTTTTTCTCTTCACTTTCTTAGGAAAGGTAAACCTTTTTAATCAGATAAATGCGACCTCACTGGATTAATCTTAAAAGGGTTTTTTTTTACCCTTATGTGGCCGCCTTCAATTGTTAATACCTAGAGAGTTTTGAACAATTAGGGTATGTTTGACGATACGTAGCAATAACTAGTAGTAGTAGCAGTTAGTAGGAGCAGTAAACATTTGTTTAAAAAGTTGTTTGATAAGGTAGTTGTATGCTGTAATTAGAAAGTGTGTAAAATTACGAGAAAAAAAACATATAACCCAATTAAAGAAATTATAAATGTTATATTTGAGGCTATAAATGGAATTTTATAAACAAAATGCTAGGAGTAGTTCTGAAATGCTTTTCAGAAAGCATTTGAGATTGAAGCAGTTAAACAATATATCAATACTTGTTGAGGTGATGCCAAACAAGTTTTTTATCTAAAATGATTACCGCTTATCACTCTAAAACGCTTGTTGCCAAACCCAACCTTAACCGCTTGTTTAAAGGTCAAAAACCTTGTTACTTCTCCCTCCGTCCTAAAATTAGTCTCCCGACAAAAGGCACATTTTAAGAAAAATACATTTATTACTGATTTTATGTTTTCTACTTTTTAGCAGAATGACAGTTTATATCCCTAGCTAATTAATTAAAGTCTTCTTTAAAGATTGTAATAATAATTTCAAACAAAAGTAATATAATAAATTTGATCAAACTTTTCTATCTATTTTTAGTAATTAATATATAAAAAGAAAACGTTAACTATTAATTTGATAATGGTTAAATGGGTTTATTAGTGTGTATGCTATATTGATGCACAATGAGTGGAAAAGTTGGAAAATCTACTTTAGAATTGATTAGGTGCAAAAGTAGGGTTTTGCATGTGCGCCATCATGTACCCTTATGCTTTTATTTGACTTGTGCAAAAGATTCTTCATTGGACCCTTGTCCAAATTTTTCCAAAGAAATCAAAATCAACTTTTAGTTTTTTTTCTATTTTTCTCAATCTTAATTCTTCATTCCTTTTCAAATAAAGCTTGTAAGTTTGTCCATATTTAGGTTTCGAGTTTCGACCACCACCGCCGTCCACGAGATCACGATTCATATATAAACTTTTAAAACGTGTACGAGAAACACCGGTGTCACGACGACACTATACGAACAAGTGAGACATTTAGGACTTCCAACTTTAGAGAGGAATGTTCACAATCTTTTAAACTTTAGGAATCAATAGTATAAATGTGTACGTTTTTAAACATTAACAATGGTTGCTTAAAAACAAATCAACCAATCGGTTAGTATATGCTTTTAGGTAATTATTATTGTGCTTTTATTAAAATAATGGGCAAATATTATAGAGTAAATTGAATTTTTGTCCTTGTGAATTGGTCAAATTGCAAGTTTGGTTTTAATTCTTTTAAAAGTGCAACGGTAGTCTTCATTTTGAGCTTTGGCTTGCATATTAAGTCTCTGGCCGATCTGAAATGAACAAATTACCCTTGTCTTTTTCATTTTCAAGAGGAAGAAGACAAATGGTCATGGCCGGTGATGAGCAAGTGCAACACGTGCATGTGCACAGGGCCACATCTTTTAGAGGGCCTCCAAATTTCAGCCCAATTATTACCATATAGGCCCATATATAACATACAAAGTGTGAAAGTGAGTAATGCACGATAGTATTTAATAACTTTTCCTTTTACTTCACCAAAATTTTCACCATTTAATTACTTGCCTTATTATTAATAAATTTTCATTTAGCTTTAGAATCGTAATCTGGTTTGAATTTGAAATTCACAATTGAGAAATTAGTTAAGACGCATGTGTATGTGATAGGATTCTATTTTGACACCATTATTATAATGCCTTTTTAAAATTTGTCTTACTAATAACTTAATAAGCGATTCTTTGTGTAAGCATAAATTGTCGTGTTTAAGGGGCCTATTTCTAATTTTGAACAGGGTCACCAAAATCAATGAGACGGCCCTGCAAATGGTATTTTAGTCAATCAACTTTGGCTCAGGACTGAATATGCAATTCAAAGTTCAAAATGGAGACAACCGGTGTACTTTCGAAAGGAGTGGGACCATATCTGCAATTTAGCCAAACCATAGAGACAAAAATTGTAATTTACTCAATATTATAAAAACAACTCAAGTTCAAAAATAATTTACTCGTTCATATATTCACTTGACACGTAAATATAGATCATTATGTCGTTAATTATTTAAAATGATTAAGGCATTAAGCACACGGGGTAAATTTTTTACCCTTCCATAATTACATGCTTTTGTAGAATTATTAGCACAGTCACTTAGTTTTGAAGTTATGAGAGTCACAAAATTATTTGTTATGTCGAACAATTTCGGACCGAACGGTTTTTGTCTTAACCGGAACAATCGACCAAATAGTTGTAGGTTCAAGTCATTCTGAGACATGCACAGGATATCAATCATGAGTTATATAAGTACGTGGATATATATGTCGAGTACTTAAGGCATCAACGAACGATGGTAGTTTCATCAAAAGATCTCACAACAACCGCGACACAATGAAGAAAAACAAGTCATGATCTTAACCGTATGTGATATTCGACCTAGAAGTTATAGGTTCAAGTCATTTTGAGACATGCACGGGTATCAAACATGCGGATATATATGTCGAGTACTTAGGGCATCAGCTATGGTAGTTTCCCCCCCCCCCCCCATCCCCCCCCCCCCACAAAAGGTTTCACGACAACCGCGACGCGACGAAGAAGAACAATTTAAATCATGATCTTAAAAAAAATAGCAAAGAGATGAAATAATTAATCACACAAAAACAACAATATTTATTTATAACATCAAATGATCAAATGATAGCTAATGAACATAAATCAAATCCTAATTTTTCTCAAATCTGTAGTTTCAAACACAGGCAATTCTTGTCCATAACCACCAATAATCTGAAGCTCGAACAAGTCATCTTCGTTTTCTTCGTTTTCGTTTTCATCTTCGATCATATCGTCTTCAACCACGAAATTCCTATAATTTCTCACGTAACTTTTCTCCGTAAACCATCGCCTCTCGTATTTTTCGTCACGTTCACTAGTACTCGATTTTCGACCCGTAACATCAACAGTTTCGTTATCAGGATAAAATCTAACAGACCTTTTCACACCGTTACTATGTTGTTTTTTACTCATACACGACCTAGAAAACGAGGTACACGACATAGTCGTGTCTTGTTTTATCGAACGTGACTTTTTTAACGTGCGAAAATTCTGTATAGACTCCTCGATTTTCGCCTTCTTAGAAGACGCGAAAAGTGAGTGTAAGAAGGCCGAAATTCGACTCCCTGGCGAAATGGGCTGTTTCGCTTTCTTTAAATCGCCATATATTTTCATAGCACGAAGTTTAGTCGACTTCATAAACTTCCCTTCACGTTTCGAGTCACCTTTTTGCTCATCGCGAAAAACTGCGTCAGCAGTTTTTCGCGATATCGTGAAGGAGTTTGGTAAGGATCTATAAGTTGACGGGGTTTCGGTTTGTTCAGATGTAGCGGACGACGTTGTAAACGTCGTTCCGCTACTAATTGAATCTGAACTACACTTTCTAGTACTTTTTCTAGAAATGTAACAGTCAGTACTACTTTGACTGTTGTACTGACTGTTACCATTACAGTAACTAATATTGTTACTGTTATTGTTATTGTTATTGTTATTGTTATTATGAGTCTCCATCCACTGATCAATCATGATCGCTCTACGGAGGCTCGGTACTTGTTGCTCAACACCTTCATTTATCAAATGTGATTTTTTCACATTGATCTTGTTCATTACTTTCGGCTCGTAAGCAAAAGTAACGTCGTGGTCGTGGTTGTGGTCGTGAAGCTGTTGTTGTGAGACATGCTCGTTAGTCTCGTCGATGGATCGAAGAATCGAGTCGAGGAGAGAGGAGGAAAACGACGGAGTTTTCCTCCTGTGAGGTGGTTGATAGGCATTCCTATAAGAATTTCTTTCGGGTATATTCATGTGTTGGTTTTTTTACTGATGTGACGTTGATATGGCGAGTGTCTGGTTATATGTGTGGGAGAGGTGTAAAAAAGCCAAATGTTTCGGCTTCGATTATGGAGAGAGTGAAGGGGAGGGAGATATATATATATAAGCTAAAAGCTAATGTTAATAAGTATGAGACAGTTAGAAGAAGCCAAGCGTGGGGGTGTTATTTCTGAGCAATAACATCAAAAGATTAAATTGTCTAGGGACAAAAACTGCTGTCACTATTTAAAGAATCTTTTAAGTGTCTCCTGTGTCATGTAAATGGATTTATCTAGGTTGAATGTGTTTGGCAATAGATTATTTGGGTTCGGGTTCATTAGGGTTTCTAACACAGAAGTGTGTAAACTCTCTCGAATTAAAGCTTAATCCGAGAGATTTTACAAAATGCTCTGCTATAAACCAAATGAGCCCGAGCCACGTACTATATGGGCTCGGGCCTTATAATCTGTTGCCTAATACACACTTCTTGGAATTCCCGGTATGGTCGAAATTATAGGCAATGTAAATAAATGTATGTTACCACACCGCGGCAAAGTTGTTCTCAACGTTAGGGTCACAAAGTTATTGGAGCAACGCCGAGGCTTGTGTCTTTGTTTTATTTTATCCACAAAAAATTGTATGCTAGTGCTTTAGTATGTCCAGTTTTTAGTGTTACAAGTGTGGGGGTAAAATGTTGCTCAGTGTTTTTTGAGTGTCATCCTGATATGCAACACCTTTTGACAAATTGGTGTTATTAGGCTGTTACCACACTTGAAGTCGAATCAATATGCAGAAAATGTTTATGGGTTAGTTAGAACAGATGCATTGTTAACATAATCAACTCTTAACTTTTAGATTAAGAAAAATCTTGCAAACTATGATTTGATATAGCATATTGTATAGTACTAAAAAGTGTGGGTCATGTTTTTTTTTTTTTTTTATAAAGTAGTACAGTAGTAAAAAGGGTGCATTTTGGAATGGTGCCTTTTGTAGATGCCAGCAAGTGCCATTACTAGGCAAGTACAAAATCTATCATCAAGTCAAGTGGTAGAAACTAGAAAAGTATTGTGGCATACAACATGGTTCAACTGTTCAAGACACCCACCCACCCATGTAGCTAGGCTGCCTTTTTTTTAATGCCGGGTGTAATAAAGAGACCTTAAGACCCGTATTCAGTGCCACAACATATTTCTCTTTCTGCAATCAACTTCACCTCAACTTAGTGCAATAAGACAACCACTCACACACAACAACAGTTACACAACTCGGTTGTCTAAACAACAATGTCCTCCCAAACAACATCATTGGGGGGTGGGGGTTATAAGGTAGAACGCGTCTTGCAATTGCCAATAATAGGCTTTGCACGCGTCTTAAATGTGTTATTACACATGGTATAACATACAACTATACAAGGATGCTACATTGTGTAAATTTATTTCACTTAAAGTATGCACGGTGAGTGTGTGGATAAGTTGAAGTAACGAGACGCAAAAATTATAAAGTTAAAACGGGCCAACTTGATCAACCTCGAACGTGCTTTTGTAAGAATTTCAAACCGATTAACATGGTTTTCGACTCAGTTGACATGTTCTACGTATTTGAATCGTATAACAGCTTTGAAATTTACTTTTCACCAAATAAAATAAATCATCAACCATTTCTTAGCAAATAGCTAAATGGAACCTAACTAAAAACATACAGATTTTGTATTAACCCAACTGGATATAAAGGCCTTTGGGCTATAATTCATGGGCTGATCTTTATCAAAGAATTTAGGCTACTGGCCAGCCTTATGGGCTTCTGGCTCCACTTGTATAAGACTAGAAGTCGAACAATTTGTAGTTTGGTTTAATGTTACTAGCAAATGAGGTATAAAACAAGATTTTTTTTAAATTTTTAAATTTTATTTTTTATTTTTATAAACCGTTAAGTTGTTTTAAAAAAACCCGGTTTTAACTACTTGAGTTACGTGAGTAACTAATATGTTTTAAAAAAAACACTTATAGTTTTAAAAAAAACATACTTGAGTTACACTAATTTAACGACACTATAGGTTTTTTTTTTTTTTTTAAATTGACTACTTGAGTACACTAATATGTTTTCGGGTGATGGCCATGCCGAAGCTCGAAATGTATTAGTATTTATATATTTTTAGTTGTATAATTGTATTGTTTAAATAAAAGTTATGGTTGTATTTTTTTAGTATGTTTCCGGTGCAAATAAAAAGTTATGATTGTATTTGTTACGTATGTTTTTCCGGTGTACTTGTTTAATTAAATGTATTGATAATTAACAAGTTTATTAAATAAATATTCGAAGTTTTAAATTCCTGAAAAAAAGGAACCGGTATAAAAACCGGATCCGAACATTTATATACCCGAAAAAACCGAACGGTAAAAAACGATTACCAGAAAAAATTTTATAACCGAAAAAAAAAAAATCCGATTCCGAACATTTATAACGAAAAAAAACGATTTCAAAAAAACGGGTAAAACCGAAGAACCCGGTTATTAGAAAAACGTGGTTTTTTTTAAAACGGTTTTCTAATAAATCGAAAACGGTTTTACGATTTATTTCATCTCTAAATGGAACCTAACTAAAAACATAAAGACCCGTATTCAGTGCCACAACATATTTCTCTTTCTGCAATCAACTTCACCTCAACTTAGTGCAATAAGACAACCACTCACACACAACAACAGTTACACAACTCGGTTGTCTAAACAACAATGTCCTCCCAAACAACATCATTGGGGGGTGGGGGATGTAAGGTAGAACGCGTCTTGCAATTGCCAATAATAGGCTTTGCACGCATCTTAAATGTGTTATTACACATGGTATAACATACAACTATACAAGGATGCTACATTGTGTAAATTTATTTCACTTAAAGTATGCACGGTGAGTGTGTGGATAAGTTGAAGTAACGAGACGCAAAAATTATAAAGTTAAAACGGGCCAACTTGATCAACCTCGAACGTGCTTTTGTAAGAATTTCAAACCGATTAACATGGTTTTCGACTCAGTTGACATGTTCTACGTATTTGAATTGTATAACAGCTTTGAAATTTACTTTTCACCAAATAAAATAAATCATCAACCATTTCTTAGCAAATAGCTAAATGGAACCTAACTAAAAACATACAGATTTTGTATTAACCCAACTGGATATAAAGGCCTTTGGGCTATAATTCATGGGCTGATCTTTATCAAAGAATTTAGGCTACTGGCCAGCCTTATGGGCTTCTGGCTCCACTTGTATAAGACTAGAAGTCGAACAATTTGTAGTTTGGTTTAATGTTACTAGCTAGAGATGCAAATATAAACCGGTTTTTTTAAAAACCGGTATAAAAAACCGGAACCGGTTTTTTGTTAACCGAACCGGTTAAACATAACCGAACCGGTTAGACCGGTTTTCGGGTATATTAAGGTACCGGTTTTAAACCCGGGTTTAACGGGTTGTTTTTTTCTATATATATGCGTGTTTTTTTAATAAAACTCACGGTTTTAACCGGCGTTTTTTCGGTTTTTTTTTTTTTAAAAATACCCAACGGCTACTAGCCGTTATGCTTTATGTCGATTTTTTGGGTTTTTTTTGTTGTTTTTTTGATGATTTTAGGGCAATGGATTGGTTTAAGTTATAAATACATGTAATGGGTTGGCGGTTGAAAAACAATCAAAAACAGCTCACTAATCTCTCTTTTTCTCTCTATCGTGATTGATATATATACTCTATTTTATTTCTCAAATACCATCTATAATGCGAAAACTCACCAATCACAACAATGCTGTCCACTAATCCCTCCATTATTTCTCTAGCCATGTACGAAAAGTTTACACAAATTAATGAAGATGTGCGTGCGATTTAGACACAACTAGGTGAAAAGGCGATGTTTGGTCTAATTACGATAGGTGTATTTGATGATGAATGGTGGGTGGAAAAAGGCGCGTTGAAAGATTTGTATGCAAATTTATAACCATCCCCCCCACCACGCGTTCTAACATTACACTCCGGACTCATAAGTGACGGTTTTGTAATGCGGGGTTAGCCCAAATGTACGTCACAATTGGTACTATTGGTGCGGCATGGTCAAGTTTGTTATATTTGATAATGATGCGGTTCGACTTGTTTTTACGATGTTTTTCATTTCAACAACGCGTTCCATTAACCAACTTCGACAATGTCAAGCTTACGGAGATCATCAAAAGGACAGGCTACAACCGCATTTTTTTATGGTTAGTCAACTTGATATGTCGTTACTACTTTAAGAAGTGATGCTTTTAAATTTTTGGGAAACGGCTTTCTTTCTAAAAAGATATTATTGATTGGTTTTCGTGATTTTTAAATATGGTGTTTCTATAACTACGGATTTACTTGGACACTTGGGCCACCTCACATGGTATTTTTTTTTTTATTTTTTTTTTTTTTCGGCCAAAATTTCTTATTTTCTAACCGTTTAGGCTCATTGGTTTTTTAATCTCCTGGATTTTGGGTATTTAATGATAAACGGACAATTGCCTTTTAGACTATTTGGTTATTCCTCATACGGGTATCTAATTTAAGAAAAATTTTATCGACGCCTTTAATTGAAATATAATTTAGTTTATATAAGTTTTGACGATTTCATAGATAATGCATTCATTAATATAGAGCTATAGATTTGTATAAAATTACGTATAAAACCCGTTTTAGATGGTCTTTTTTTTATTTCTGTTGTGTCTGACTCATGCTTATAAAATTATCCGTGCAAGCTGGCCATTTTATGAAAATATGTTATAGTTTAAGGTGATGAAATTTAAGGGTTTAATTAGTAACTATATATTGTATCGATGTAACGAAAATACGACAAATGAACTTTAGACGTTTTCATTAAACAATGTGAGTGAAGAGAAGAACCCCTAGGACCTTGCTAATGCATAATAATACTCGGGCCGAAATTCTACTTGCTATGATGCTTTGAAAAATATATTACGACAAGCGTTAGACTTTAAACATAAAAAAAGCCACTTTTAATGAAACACTTGTTACTAGAAATAGTCCGTTTCGATTGATAACGCGACCAAGATTGGGGATCTACTAATATGATTTATAACTATTTTTTAAATTTTTAAAGTGGCAAAACTATATTATCTGTGGTGTTTATTTACCAACTAGCCCTCAGTTAGTTTTAAATCAGAATTTATATGATGCCGAAAAATTTGGACGAATTTAAAAACCTCACTCTAGTTCAATTGATGTAGAAGAATGCGTTAAAGTTTAAAAAAAGAAAATTGATAAAATATTTTGCCTTAATTTCCTTTGGTTTTTACCTGTTCCGCCCGCCACCTTTAATCCAATGGTTAAATGTTGGAGGGGCTTAGAAATTTTTAATAACAAGAATAATGAACAATTTATGACTTTTCCTTTGCGGTTAGCACAGCTAACAAAAAAAAAAAAAAAAAACCCCCAAAAAAAATCCCCGAACCCAAACAATATAATACTCCCAAATTTTTTAATTTAAGATAACTTTAAAAAATTATTTGGAATGTATGCAACAAAATATGGTAAAATACAAAACCTCAATTGTTGAATCAAATGGAGTCGATCGTCCGAATGGCATAGTGACATTAATATTAACATTTTATATTAGTTTATTGAGAGACGATACAAAAGCGTCAACGAACATCAGCCCCAACAAGCCGAGTTGCAGTTGGGAACAATTTATGGCCTACTAACTTTTTAATAACTTTAAGGACCGAAGAGTTTAACAAAACTTTGACATTTTGGCTTGGTGGGAAGAAAGGCTGAGAATCCAATTTCCAATTTTATCCGCTATGGCTCTGTGATCTTATTAACGGTCGCAATGCTTCGACGGTAGCCTTCCGAATCGGCACTTTTTTTCTAATAGCTTCAGGTAGAATTATATCGCCGAAAGAAGGTCAAGACTAACCCCCGAATCCGTGAAAGTATGTGTATGATTTTGAAAGATTATTTGCGACGGAGTAGCATAGGGTAAAACATTTGATTATTTTTGAAACATCGTTGGTAAGGTCCGATATTAGAAGAGTTGAAGAAACTAATAGCAAGTGGAAGAAGTTTTGATTTAGGGACTATCACCTACTCCGAAATAATGAATTAGATGAATTGTGTGTTTGAAGACTTGGATATTGAACAAGTAGTTGTTAGAGATTTTTTTGTGTTAAGATTTATTTGGATTGAGTATAACGAGGTGATGGCCAATGGTCCGAAGCTCCGACATACTAGTGTAAACTAATTATGTTTTCGGGTGATGGTATGACACGTAGCCTCAAAAATGATTCATAATTTAGTATTATTTTTATTCTTTTAGATTGCTTCATAATTTGTATATGTTTAATATAAAAGTTTATGGTTGTATTTTTCTTGTATGGTTCCGGTGCAAATATATAAAAGTCGATGATTTGATTTGTTTATTATGTTTCCGGTGTATTGATTTAATTATTTGGTGGATAATTATTTAAGTTATATTAAATATAATGTTCTGAAGTTTTTAAATTCCGAAAAAAAAAAACCGTAATCCTGGTATAAAAACCCGATTAACCGAACATTTATAACACCGAAAAAAATTGATTGATCCGCGTTTAAAAAAAACAGGATTCGAAAATTTTTTATAATGAAAACAACCAGATTCCGAACCATTTATAACCGAAAAAAAAAAATAACCGATTAGGAAAAACCGAAAAAAACGAAACCAGTTAAAAACCGAAACCAGTTATTAGAAAAACCGGTTTTTTTTAAATCGGAAACCGGTTTTAACCGATTTTTTGCACGACTATTACTAGCAAATGAGGTATAAAACAAGATGGAAAAAGACCCGCGCTTTGCGGCGGTGCTAGTTTGTTGTGAAAATCTGTATGGGTGAATTTTTATTTTTATTTTTGTTTACAGGTTAGTATGCGGGTCAACTATACAAGGATGCTACATTGTACATTTATTTCACTTAAAGTATGAATGGTGAGTGTGTGGATCAGTTGAAGTAACGAGACGCATAAATTACAAGGAAAGTTAAAACGGGCCAACTTGATTAACCTCGAACGTGCTTTTGTAAGAATTTCAGAAAGATTAACATGGTTTTCGACTCAATTGACATGTTAGACATATTTGACTCGTATTACAGGTTCGATATTTACTTTTCACCAAATTAAATAAATCATCAATCATTTCTTAGCAAATACTAGCTAAAAAGGAAACTAACTAAAACTAGACGTGCGCAAACCGGTTAACCAGTTCGGTTCGGTTTCAGTCAAACAGGAACCTGTTTCGGTCAACGAACCAGTCGAAACCGGTTTAGGAAAAACCGGTTCCTGTTTGAAACCGGTTTGGGGCGCGGTTTTTGTCGAACCGGTCCCACCGGTTTGAAACTGGTTAACCACCCCGAAAGGCCAAAAAGTGCCATAAAGATAAGCATGGGTACAAGATAGAGATAAACATTGGTACAAGATTCGTCAAAAAGAGTATGAGGACATGGAAAAAAATGATGTATACTTCCTTTTATCCAAAAACGTACTTATAAAACAGAAAAACGCTATTTTGAGGCCCGAAACGACCCCGAAGGCCAAAAAGTGACACATCTCACACAAAGTGATGATCCTTGCCCGTTGGGTCGTTTCTGAGTGACCATGCGAATTTTAGCCAAATCCGCCACAGAAATTTGTTGTCGCAAAATAAATTTTGTTGCCGCAAAATGAATTTGTTGCTGAAAAATAAATTTCTTGCCAAAGTTTAGCTCGTTGACCGCATCTCTATCGAAAAATCTCCTTCACGGGACCTCTCACAATAGAAAAGCTAAATTAAAAAAAAAACGGTTCGGGTTGAAACCAGTTTTTGGAAACCGGTTTTTCAAACCGGTTCGAAAACCCGGTATACAAACCGGTGGAAGCTCGAAAACCCTAAACCGGTTCCAAACCGCCGGTTTGGCCTCAAACCGATACCGGTTTGGTCAAACCCGGTGTTGACCGGTTCGGTTTTCCGGTTTCAAACCGGTTTCGATTTTTAAAACCGGTTTTTTTGTTCACCTCTACTCACTGTAACTAGTATTAATAAAATTACATGTGATTAATTAAGGTGTGATACGTTAGCTCTTTCGACGATTATGAGTTATGAATATTCCTATCATAAAATAAAGTTTGCTTACATAACTTTAGTAGTTTGTATGTGTAGCTTAAAACGAAAATGATTATCTATTTGATAGTTTATTGTTGATACAAAAGTTAGGTCAGGTCTTGCTTGATCCGAATAGGCAGCTATTCAGGTATGTAGAGCCTTATTCTTATATCAAGTGAACTTGTTTAGAGAACACCGCACAAGGAAATAAACACCGTTAACCTTATCGTGGGAGCGGATCCCACGATTAGACTCCGGCGTGAGAGTAAGTATATGGTTCTGAGAGAGTAATCGAGTGTGTTTAGGGTTTGCAATATACCTGTATTGATCATAATTGCGTTCCTTTTATGGGCTGACTAACCCTTAGGGTTTTCGCAACTTTCGGCCCAAGATACGGCCGATATCATCGGAATTTAGAATTATCCTAACTGATTCAAATATGTAAAGTCTATCTCTTATTTAATTAGGTTATCCTTTCTTAAAGATAACTTGTGAAGATACCGCGGCCGTGGACAGTGTGTCCGCATCCGCGACCCGTAGGTCCATGAGGCCGCAATCGCGATTCATAGGCCGGAGGCCCATAACAGCTACCAAGCCCATAATAGTATAAGTAGGTCGGACCGGTAGGTCCATACCCTGGCATTTTGGTATAGCAATATACCCATTGGTTGGTGTGGAAAACTGTTTTCTCTTCATCTGACTCTGCCATCTGTATCTGGTGATAACCTTTGTAAGCGTCCAAGAAACACTTAAAGGGGGTAACCGCAAAGAGATTCAACTTTCCAGTTAGTTTCTGGAAGGGGTAACAATCCTGCGGACAAGCCTTGTTTAAATCCGTGAAATCCACACACATCCGCCAGCCACCGTCGTGTTTTTTTACCATGACTGGATTGGACAACCATTCGTGGTAAAAAACTTTTCTCATGATCCCTGCCTCTACTAGTTTCTTTACCTCTGCTTGGATGGCTTTCGCACGATCCAGGGCCTGACCTCTTTTTTTCTGTCGAACAGGTGAATATCCTTCGCGGATATTAAGTCGATGTTCCGCTACTGATCGCGGTACTCCTGTCATATCTGACGGCTGCCATGCGAATATATCTAAGTTTCTCTTCAGGAGTGAGCATAGATTCGTCCGCCCTTTCGCGGATAGCGTGCCTCCGATTGCTACTTCCTGATCAGGGAAATCCGGATGTGGGGCTATTTTAAAATTGTCATGACAGACTCCAGCCTCTTTGGGTATCTCTTTAGACGATGTAACAACCGTGGCGCACTCAGCGGGTATCAAGATAGTGTTACGGATAGTCACTACTCCTCCGTCGACTGGTAACTTAAGTATTCTGTGGGCTGTGGATGGGACCGCTTGGATTTCTCGTATTCCAGGTCTTCCAATAATGTCGTTGTACGATGATAATGACCTTACGATCATGAAATTCATCCATGCTTTTGTAGAATGATCTACATCTCCTATTGTTACTAAGAGCCTAAGTTGTCCCAGCGGCCATATGGTTTCTCTACTGAAACCGGTTAACGATGTCGTTGCTGGGACCATTTGGTTCTTGATTTCCGGTTGAAGCTGGTTAAAGCAGTGCTCATAGAGCACCTCCGTTAAGGAACCTCCGTCCATACATGCGGTGAATCATGTGTCCGCCAATTTCCGCTTCTATAACAAGCGGACCTTCTGTCCCGCTACTGGTCGTCAGTGAGGGGAATGTAATTTCACGAACCCGTTCGAAGCTCTGAGTTACTTTCTGCCTTGTCACTCTATGTTATGGTGTATCATATAGATTGCCATGAACTTATCTTTGGCCGGTACTTTTTCTTCCCCACCTTTGGTTGATCTCTCCCTTGCTTAATTTCTTTGATTAAATGCGAGAGCTTGCCTGCCCGTACCAATTCTTCGATCTGCTTTTTTAACCGCATACACTCGTCCGTACTATTCCCTTTATCATTTTAGAAGTCGCAGAACTTGTTACTGCTACTCTTCTCTACCGGGGTTACAATAGGGGGTGACGGTTTGAACTTTCCTACTTCGGTCGCGAGGATTTCTTTGGGTGTTCTTGTAAGGGGGGTAAACTTACTAGACCCCCGTCCTTCCCTTGGCTGACCTCGGAAGTCAGATAGGCAGCTATTCGGGTATGTAGAGCCTTATTCTTGTATCAAGTGAACTTGTTTAGAGAACCCTGCACAAGGAAATAAACACTGTTAACCTTATCGTGGGAGCGGATCCCACGATTAGACTCCGGCGTAAGAGTAAGTATATGGTTTTGAGAGAGTAATCGAGTGTGTTTAGGGTTTGCAAGATACCTGTATTGATGATAATCGCGTTCCTTTTATGGGCTGACTAACCCTTAGGGTTTTCGTAACTTTCGGCCTAAGATACGGCCGATATCATCAGGATTTGGAATTATCCTAACTGATTCAAATATGTAAATCATATCTCTTATTTAATTATGTTATCCTTTCTTGAAGATATAACTTGTGAAGATACCGCAGCCGTCGACAGTGTGTCCGTATCCGCGACCCGTAGGTCCATGAGGCCGCAACGTCGATTCATGGGCCGGAGGCCCATTAGCAGCTACCAAGCCCATAATAGTATAAGTGGGTCAGGCCGGTCCATACTATACGTCATCATTTATCATGCTTGTCCTATGTAACAGAAAGACCGAATCGTGGAGCATATGTGGTTGTTATAATAGTGACTTACATCACATATATTAGCACAAACTTCATTTGTTGCAAAAGGTTTTGAGACTATTTTGAGACTATTATGTAAATCAAATAAATGTTCCAACACTTGAGCTTGTTAATATAGTATTGATCTAATGAAAAGAATAGTAAGTTTTAGAAATCTTTTGCATAGATAAACAACTTTGGTTGTTGTTTTAAAAGTTTCTTAAGCATTACGTCATGATAGAATCGTAATTTGTTTAAAGAATGTTGATGTAGTTGTTTGAGTAACTAGTACCTATCTCATGATATCGGGGTATAACTCATTCTTGCGGAATGAGAATGTTGGGGCTAATGGGATAGAAAAATCACAGCTGTGCGTTCGTGGTAAAATGCATTGTTTGCATAGTAAAAGAATACGTTTTGAGCCCAGCCTTTTACGTTGCGTAGCTTAGGCCTTAAACTTGTTTTGTGGAAAGTTTAAGTTTAAATGGGTAGCCGCCAATCGAGATTTTTTATTTTGGCACAAACATTCATTTTGGACACGTAGATATCCAAGATGCATTGTCGAGAGAAAATGTGTTTTTCTCATAGTAAACGAAATATTTGTGAACCAAATATTTTACGGTGATTAAATAAGACTTTAAACTAAAACGAATGGACCGTTTAATCTTAATTATTATTTTTTTGGTACGGAAGTACCTGTTGGATATGCTACATCTTTGAAAATTTACAAACTTGTTTTTTGTGGCTGAGTGTAAACTCTATAAATATAGAAGGTGTGATATGAAAAAACTGTGTTCTTCATATTAGAACATCAGTATCCACACCTTTTATTAAGATCTTATCAAAAGATGTTTCATTGTTTCGTTGTGTTGAAGTTTGTGTGATTCATCACTAAATGACAAATATGTTATGAACCACATTGTCGTTATGGAAGAATTATTACTTCCTCTTTTGGTTTTACTTGATTACCACACATTAATAGCGTGTGTTATCAAGAAGACGACGTAGAAATTGTGAGTTTTATTTTAGTAAATAATGAATGGCTTAACGCCAAGATATATGCGGTCATTATGGTTTACCCCATTAGTATAACTTAATGGTTTGACGTTTGTGTCACTATGTTAAATTTTGTGTGAGGATATTCCTTCACTAAAGTGGTTTAAGACCGAGAAAAAAATGCTCTTTATGAGTAATGATATAATGAAAGGATTGAAGACACATAATGTGTTGTATGTGTGTCACACACATAATAAGTTTGCTTATGGGACTCGTCTTATTGTTCATTGTATTGGGATACTTTTTGGAGTCGCATACATTGATTTTGTCAAAAAAAAAGACATGTTTTGGGTAAGAGATATGAGATCTCTTATCAGAAATCAAAATGAAACTATGTGTCTTTTAGTCTATAGCATGCTAGACTTTGATTTGTTGATTATAAATGTGCATCATATACTTAACATATATAAAACATATCCTAATTTCTTATGTGGTTATAAACACAAGTGTGAAGCTTGTGTGATGACAAAATCAACAAGTCTTCTATTCTTTTTGTTGGAAGGAATATGAACAATTAAATTTAATACATGGTAATGTGATCTTGAGTATTAAAAAATAATTGGAAGGAATATATACATGTGTATATTCTCTGTTATCTTCGTGATAATTGCAAGAAACCTTGCTATATATGCTTGAAGCAAAGACAGTTGTATAGAAATTTTCTCTCTATATAAACGAGTTTGAGATAGGTTTCATGTGGGGGATTCCGGCCCAACTAGAGTTCAAAAATCACCAACCAACATCTATACAAGCTATAATTGCAGGTGTTGCCCATTTGGAATACTCAAGGATCACCGAAAGTACAAGCGTTAGAGTTTTGTCTAAAGCAAACGTAACAACTTTTTGATGAGTAATTAACGGTGTTGACGACCGTTTGATTCCAAACCAATGAGTGGCTGTGTATACACTATACAAATTACCACTATATTTTGGTTATATCTTATATAGATAGAATATAGCGTGGTTTAGAATATATTCGTATTTATCTTTATAGATATATTCAGACATGATATAAAATGTCTAAGTTGAATATGACACACCAACATGGCCTGAATAGTAGTTTATACATTGTGATAGCCATTAAAGAATTGGTAGAACTAATATCACAATGTTTAAGGGTGTGTCAAAACATATTATATTAATACGACAACTACTCTCTACATAAGTTATCATTATTGATAATGTGAAGTCAAATGATATTAAGACTTAAGAAGAGAGTAAGTTACTAAGTCGTGTAGAGGAATGGGACTGAAACCCTAAGAGAGTTTATATGAAGGAAAACCTAACCTAGCTGACTGGAGATCCCAAAATCTGGGTTCAATAGGATAACCTAGTTGTATAAACTGAGGTCACTATAAGGGAGTGATAAACTCCATATTTATTTAAAGGAGTTAATAAACTTCCTAGTCTATTCCTATGACAGTGACAATATGAGGTTAAGCATATGGCTTTTAATGATTAATAGAGAATCACCTATGTCAGAGAGAAGTGTGATCGCTTTGAAGGGAATTATGAGGGTGCAATTCTTAAAGCTCTCGCAGAACCAGGCTAATGTTCATGACCATAACAAACATAACTATGAGAACCAAAACGTGTCAAGAAGATATTTGTGTGAATATAAATTGTCGTCTACACAAACAGCGGATAGTCAAAAGACATCAAGCTGACTGCTAAGAGGATAAGTATATTTCACAAGGAAAGGTTTAAAGGGTGACACCTACCCATCCTATGCAAATATCAACTACAAAACTCTATTACAACTTCTAATCGTTGAAGTTTGTTTCCTTTTGTCTATTTCATTCATATGGGGATTGTTGGAAAATATGTTCATGATTATTGATGGTGTTATTATGCATACTAATGTGAATTGAAATAAAATTAATTTACGGTTTTATTTTAATTCATGAGACATTACTAAAAAATAATTTTGTTAATAATTGTGACCGTTTTCTTCCATACCTTCCCTTATAAATTGAGAGTTAGTCTCTCATTTCAATCACACCAAAAAATACACTCACTCCCCTCCTTTATTTACCCGTTCATTTTGACATTATGTGTATCCGGTTCATAATAGAAGGAAGGCACGTATTGGTTCGCCTTGATAACCCGTTTGTGCTAACGGAGTTATCTGTTGTTGTTGTATCCTGGGAGATAGACGTTCATGATTTCTCAAGCACCGTGGAGAGGACGAATCTGTCTTAAGGAAACTGTGATCATCACAGGCCTTAACATTTTCCTTATCGTGTTTTTGAGTCTCAACAATTAAATGAAATACGGTATCGTTTTCTATACATTATCTTTTTTTGTTATTAGCAACGTATTTATCGTTTGTCTCTATTAGCAATATACCTAATATATATAACAGTAAAAGCATCAACTATAGTATTTCAAGAATATGTTTAAAAACTTATGAAGATATCCAAGAATTTTGTTACTATAGTGAGAAACCATTTCATTTTTAGGTGGCATGAAAATGTCTAAGATTTTGGAGAGGTCCAAGAATTTATGTACCATAATAATATTTAGTTTATGTTTGAACAATTTATAAACCTCAAAAGTTTTATCCATAGTGAAAATAGATTCATAAATCTTAAATTAATGACAGAGACGATAAATTTATAAACTTTTTAAGAAGTCCACTATAGTGTACGCCCTAAGTAATATTTAATTACTTAAATTAAGTGCAATGTTGCCACCATCAAAGTAACATATATTGGCATTGCGAATGAAAATTTAAAACAACATAATAAATCATATGGATGTACGAATGAAACATATGTGGTCACATGAGGCAGCTCCTAACCCACATTTTGAATATTTTATCTCATATGCCTATACGATTCTAGCGAGTTGACTATTTAAGAAAAAAATCAGCAACATTTCCCCTTAGCTCCCCAAGTATGCGTATAAAACACAAACTCGATGGAGTAAAGAGAAATGTATACCAATTTTTTCTTAAATAGTCAACCCGCTATTAATATATATATATATATATATATATATATATATATATATATATATATATATATATATATATATATAATCACTATTAGATTTAGTTTCGGACGTGTATTAATAATTTCATATAAGGATTCTACTTATAACCTCTAGATGAATTTGATATATACGCTCAACAAATAAAAACATTATTCAAAAAACTACTACATATTTTTAAGTATTTAGAACTAACAATATATAACTTAATATGCTAACTAAAAAGTTTACAAACTCACCTTATGATCTGATTTTTTTAATGAGTTGAAAAGGTCTATTTTGAATATATGATGAAGAAGTTTATACCTATGCAAACACTAAATATATATTAGTTAAGAATAAATTAAAAAACTTAGAATGAGTAAAAATAAATAAAATTATAATTATTACCTTTTATGTAGGTTTGTGAGGTTTAAGGTAAGTTTATTATGGTTGTTGAAAGAGTATTTAATTTAGTGGTTTTGAAAGATATGGGTTGAGAAAGAATAAATATGATGGTGGTAGTGAATATGGGGAGTGAATGTAATTGATGTTGGGAGATAG
Organism: Tanacetum coccineum; assembly: GCA_026074375.1. Lineage (NCBI taxonomy): Eukaryota > Viridiplantae > Streptophyta > Magnoliopsida > Asterales > Asteraceae > Tanacetum > Tanacetum coccineum. The sequence goes on from BQNB010019201.1 coordinate 31,349, forward strand.
GGTGTAGGTTTCCGTTGAGGCAGTGTAGTTTGAGTTTCTTTTTTGGTGTGGTTTTAAAATAAACATACCAAATAAAAGTCAGTTGGTGCGGTTTTTAAAACAACCGTACCAAATAACTTTATTTGGTACGATTTATAAAATAACCGTACCAAATGTCCTTTTTTTAATTTTTTGATACGGTTTTCATGTAACCGTATCTAAAAACGTACCAAAAAATAGTTTGTGTAGTAGTGCTACACTTTGAAATTTGTTAAACAAAACCAGATTAATATAGTTACCATTTCACATAAGCGAACCTTCCTTTGTTTTTTTTATAAAATATTTTTTTTCAAATACCTAGAATAAAGAAGCGTCTAAAATAAAATATAATCAAAAAACTGTCACCAAAAATTCACTAACTAAAAATGAGAAATTATATTTCCTACTACACATCTTCCTACTTATCCTCCTATCACTTAAGTGTCAAACATTTAACAGTGAAAGAAAAAGTGGGCCATGTTTATAAGTTTGACGCATAAGTGGTAGGAGGATAAGTAGGATGATGTGTAGGAGGAAATAGCATTTCTCTAAAATTCAGCTAATAAAAAACAGTCCAAAAAAAGCCCAATTAAAAAACACCACTTTTTTTCTTCTTCCTAGTTTCACACACGCCAAAGAATTGGTGTTTGCAATTTGGCGGGGTGTCAATGTCGTGGTATTGCTTCGGCGGCGGCAAAATTGAATCCACATCTGATTTGGCGAAGAAAAGTGTTATGATACCCGATGCTCTATGTGCTTGCCACAAATCCATGAGAAAAGTCAAATGATCGAGTTAACTAGCTGATATAATAGAAAAATACTAACTATAAATATTTTCTTATTAGGAGATAAACTAAGGATCACGTGCACCAAAACACCTAGGGGTGCTTAGCATTCTAAAAGCGTCAAAGAACGTTGTACGCGCGTCAAATGTATACCTAAGGGTGCTTAGCATTCTAAAAGCATCAAACAACGTTGTACGCGCGTCAAACGTATACATGAGACTATGAGAGATTAGATTTAAACAAACAAACTTTCTAATTGATTAGAAACCATACTAGTCTTGAATCCCTCTACACTTGGAGAGCTTTGACATACTAATTTGGTTAACGTTCTATCTACTTGCATGTTTGACTGTCTTTTAAATTTAAAATTATTATGAACTACTACCTTTATCCTAAAATTATTGTCCACTTTTGACTTTTTGAGTCTTTCTTTGTCAACTTTGACTTTAAATATTTTTGTTTATGTTACATAATACTTGATGAAAATTATACCAATGAAAAATACATTTAAAACTCAATTCATTCATATATTATGCATCAAATATTAAATAACACAAAAAAAATATTTAAGGTCAAATTTGACAAAGAAAGATTTAGAAAGTCAAAAGTGGACAATAATTTTAGGACGGAGGTAGTACAACAATAAAGTTTATAAGGTATTTGTTATTTGAAATTTAAGACTAGATATTTTTATACAATTTTTGGCTTAAATGTAAATTATATTAATCAATCCGAATATAACGCTCTTTTAAATTAAACCTTCTAATTAAATATAATTGAGTACCATCTCTTTTTTAAAAAAAAATGTCTATTAACAAAAATTATTTATAGGTTTTTTTTACATCAAATTACATAATCATAATCGAGTTCATTAACATTAAAACTTAAGCAATGTTACAAATAGCGTGAGGCGTGGCTTGGCGGCATGGATAAGCTTCACGCCTTAAAAGCAATGGCGAGTCATGGCGTTTTTTAAGGCGTGCCAAAAAGCGGCACAAAATATGAAAAATATTTATAAATTTATGTATCTATATCATATTTCAAATATACTGAGTTAATAAAAAAAGGAAAAATGACTCTATTAGTTCTATACTTTATCATTTTTCTCACTTTAACTACTATACTTATTTGTAATATGTATGAGTCACTATTCTTTTAAGTGTTTATTACTTTAAGTACTCTACTTAGTTTGTGTGTCTAGAATTGATATTCACTTGTCAGAAACTAGAAATAATTAAAGATTCATGGGACGACTAAGTTAGAGATATATCTATTTAATTAGCAGTCTCGTGATAAATTTAAATGATAAACCAAATTATTTCATCTCTTGGCTAATAAATCATCTTGTTTTAATATCCTCGATCAAAATACACAATTTGGAGTGGCATTATTTCCAAAGCGAGATTCGTACGACTTTTATGGAAAGTGGGGTTTTTTTATTCTTATAAATCTGCAAATTTTGACATACTCAAACTCGACTATAAGCTCAGCATAGGTTGAATGAGAATTTTCAAATCACGATATTTGTATTTTAAAAATTCTCATCCAATTTATATAGTCAAGTTTGTCAAAATTTGCATATTAATAAAAGTAAGAACCCACTGGACACTTTAGTAAAAGGTGTACAAATCTAGCTTGAGAAATAATGTCATTTCAGATTGTGTATTTTGATCGAGGATATCAAAACAAGATGATCTATTAGCCAAAATATGAAACAATATGGTCTTTTAATTAAATTTATCATGAGGTTTCTAATTAAATAGATATACCTATAACTTAGTCACATGTTTTGTCAGTCATTTCAAGTTTCACGTAACTGAATATCATTTCTAGAACATAAACTAAGTAGAGTACTTAAAATAATAAACATTTGAAAGAATAGAGACTCGTACATATCACAAATAAGTATAGTACCTAGAATAGGAAAAATAGTAAAGTATAGAACTAATAGAGTCATTTTTCCCTATAAAAAATGTCATAAATAAGGAATAAAGTCAATTAACTATCTTTGATTGCGTTTTTTTCATTTCTATTAAAAAAGCCGATTTTTCTCGGAATTGAATTCAAAAAATACTTCACACATCACGTCTTATCACGTCTTATCACGCCTTATCATGTTTTTCTACTTCTCATCTTACCTCACGCCTTAAACCGACGTCTTGGCCTATTGCGTAGCGTGGAGGTCACGCTTCGTGCCTTTGCGAGGCCTTAGCGGCGCCATGAATTTTAACTTTGATTTTGAATGGGCAAAAATTTAATCAATGTCACATGTACTTTTATTTAGATACATAAATTTATAAATATTTTCATATTTTGTGTCACCATTGCTTCTAATGCGTGAAGCTTGGCCATGCCACCAAGCCATGTCTCACGCTATTTATAACATTGGCTTTTGAGGTTATCATGTTTTTAATAAGCGTAAAAGCTTTTGGGCTTATGAGCTTTTAAAAAGTTGGAAAAACCGGCCAAATAAGTGTACATAAAACACCCTCTAATAAGCAAGCTCATAAGACACAACAAGCTTATTTGATGGGCTTATGAGGTTGTTCAAAGACTGATACCCTCATACTTGTAGGCTAATGAACTTTATAAGCTCGTACGCTCACAAAAACAAGCTTATTAAATTTTTGATAAGCTCGTACGCTCAAATTTACCATATGGTTATGATTGGAAATTTGTACAACGACCAATTTTTTTGTGTGTAAAGGGTTTTCTCTGTAAATTGAAAATAAGAGCCTCTTACAAAATTCGAACTCAGATTAGATATACCAGCTCAGCTAGAGAGCTTTAGACAAAGGCCAAAATTTACGTAAATCCATTTTGGCTCATACCCAAATTATTTATACTTCTTGTTTTCAAAATAAACTATCTCTATCTCGTTTTTATTCGTAAGTTTAGACATTTTAGACCAAAATCGATAAGCCCATGAGGAATAATTGGGTTTGGGTTATCCCACGTCCAGCTGTGAAGAGAAGTAACTACAAGATGTTGTGTTTAAATAGGAAGCGAAGGGTACCATCATATGTAGGCTAGTTGATTTTCTCAAATGCCTTCTTTTTTAACTTTCTTGTATATGTTTACTTTTACGTAAGCTAATATTAAGCTTAGTGATAGTAATGTGAATTCATATACGGGAAAGTGAAAAGAATCAGCTTACTAATATTAAAAACAAGTTTCTTCCAAACCCGTTGCACTTAAGTTATAACCAAAGCTTAAAGAATAAGTTAACTAGAGTGTGATAAACACAGAAGTATACTCGAATCAACATATCGCAGGGGTTTAAGGTGCGGCAGATTGTTTGACCATGTCAACACATGATGTTAGTCAGAACGTACGCTATGTTGTTAAAGGAATGTTTAGAGCTTCAGTTGTTTAATTTATAGAGCGTACGATCCAGCACAAGAAGACATGAGTGTATACAAGCACAACTTGTTAGAAGAAACAAGCTCATATATATCTGTGTCTTAATAAGATAGCCACAAGCATTAAAAAGAAAACAGTAAATAAGCAAGTTACTACGTATTATGTTTTTGGAAAAATAACAATAAATTAGCTAACCCATAACCAGCCTCTTTTGTGTTTGCCTATGATAAGAAACTAGTCAGTTAAAAGGTTTAGATAAAATTCAAAACATATACATTAGCAAATTGTGTAAAAGGCAATTGGGGTTTAGTAATCCCACATCGACATATGAAGGAAAATAGCAAGAAAGTGCCGAGTTTAAATAGGAAGGGAAAGAAGCTATCAATTATAGGCTACCTGATATATTCTCAAAAGCTATCAATTGGGGTTTACTAGTAATTATTATGCTATGGGGTTTCAAGTAACTGGGAATTTTGGACTTTCAATCGGCTTACTAATATTGTTAATGCTCCTTTAATATAACTTGTGTTGATTTAAGGTGTTTGTTAGAGCATGTTGTCTGTCCGGTCTTCGGTTTAGAGTGTCGATTTAAGGTGTTTGTTAAGCATATTGTCTGTATTTCGGTCCACCCTTTTAATTATTTTCGGTCCTCGGTCCGGTACGATTTTATGTATAACCGGACATTATGCTTTGTTGGGCCGAACCGATCGACGAACCAGACCGACCTTTTTAATTATTTTCGGTCCTCGGTCCAGTCCAATCTTATGTATAACAGGACATTATGATTTGTTGGGCCAGAGACATGGGCCGAATATTTCAGTCCGATGTTTTAGGCCACATAGGTTTTCAGTACAGTCCGGTATGGTTTTGTTGAGCCTTAATAAAATGTTTCAGCTAACTCATGTTTGTAAATTAGCAAAAAAAACTAAAACTCAAAGCCCTCTATATTATGAGGAAGATATAAACGCTTCTTAAATAAACTCATAAGCCATCAACTTAATCAAACAGTAGAAGAAACTTATATACATGTGCTATGTGTAGATCATGATCATGACATTATACTTCAAGTAAAAATGAATTGGCTTTGCATGTTATACGCGTTTATGTATGTGTATAAAGAGTGTACTTTGCTCATGTAGTAGTTAAGTATTGGGTGTTTACGGGTTTTCACATTGGTGACTTGTCTGTGAAATGTATGAGTCAAGAAGACTATATGAAATGAGCTTTTACAAAAACTACATACACGAAGATATGGATAGAAGATGTTAGTCAGGAAACTCGATCAAATGTTATGTTGTTCAAGGAAATTTTCTAGTAATGATTTATACATTACTATAGCACCAAGACAAGAACGTGGTTAAAATGTAGCATTTCGTCAAAAAGTTGAAGCTCCTAAATGGAAATCCAACCATGGTGCGTGAGTATAATTCTCGTTCAAGCTCGAGACAACTAATCTAAGTGAGGAATTACAAAACACGCTCGATGAACATATGCTTAGCTTGGAACTTAAGCTAAATATTGCAAGTTTATAAGCCGCTTTGTGCCGATGGCTTTTTCAAATCTCAACAAACTGATTAACGTATAAATAAATCAAGTTAATGTGAACTGGGCTAGCTGGCCACCAAGATTCTTTAAGGGCTTGGGGAGGGGATGTTTGGCTTTGAGAGGTTTCAAGTTCGAGTCCCACCCGAGACTTTTACCTCCTCAGGCGGAATAGGAGGAAGTACAGGCGGGTTCAGGGTACAGCATACTGTCCAATAGGATGTCACTGATGGACCTGAACCACTAACAACTAACAAGCCGTTCTAAAAAAAAATATGTTACACAAGCTGGCGTTACCTGGTTTTAATTTGGTGTTAATGCTGATTAAGAATTTGTTGTTCAATATAAACCAAAGTAACTGGTAGATCTAAAGAAACTAAATTGTGAGTAATTAAGAAGAAAGATCAGAATTTTTTAAGCTAAATCGAACGAAATCGGTCGAAAACGAACGAAATAGGTCGAAAACGAACGAAATCGATCGAAATAGGTCGAAAACAATCGGTCAAAAATTTTTTTTTTTTTTTTTTTATTTTTTTTTTTTTTTTTTTTTTTTTTTTTTTTTTTTTTTTTTTTTTTTTTTTTTTTTTTTTTTTTTTTTTTTTTTTTTTTTTTTTTTTTTTTATTTTTTTTTTTTTTTTTTTTTTTTTTTTTTTTTTTTTTTTTTTTTTTTTTTTTTTTTTTATTTTTTTTTTTTTTTTTTTTTTTTTTTTTTTTTTTTTTTTTTTTTTTTTTTTTTTTTTTTTTTTTTTTTTTTTTTTTTTTTTTTTTTATTTTTTTTTTTTTTTTTTTTTTTTTTTTTTTTTTTTTTTTTTTTTTTTTTTTTTTTTTTTATATTTTTTTTTTTTTTTTTTTTTTTTTTTTTTTTTTTTTTTTTTTTTTTTTTTTTTTTTTTTTTTTTTTTTTTTTTTTTTTTTTTTTTTTTTTTTTTTTTTTTTTTTTTTTTTTTTTTTTTTTATATTTTTAAATTTTTTTTTTTTTTTTTTTTTTTTTTTTTTTTTTTTTTTCTTTTTTTTTTTTTTTTTTTTTTTTTTTTTTTTTTTTTTTTTTTTTTTTTTTTTTTTTTTTTTTTTTTTTTTTTTTTTTTTTTTTTTTTTTTTTTTTTTTTTTTTTTTGAAAAGGAACGAAATCGGTCGAAAACGGACGAAAACGTTCGAAACGATAAAAAACGGCCGAAATCGGTCGAAAACGTATAAAACATAAAAAATGGATGAAAATGTAAAAAAAGTACAAAACGTATAAAAATGGATGAAAACGAACGAAAACGTATAAAAAAACTTTTGATCTGCTAGATCCGTCTAATCCCCTTGAGAGACCCATTTATAAATTTAAGATAGACCCATCCCTTAAAAATATTTAACCAACTAACCAATGGGTCTCAAATTGCCACCTCTAGAAATTACTAAATACGCTCGAGGAGACCCGTCTAGACCCGTTGAGAGACCTAACTAGACTCATTTATAATATTAAGAGAGAAATGCTAGACCCAACTAGACCCATCTATAGATATTAAGGAAGACCTAACTAGACTCATCCTTTAAAAATATTTACCCAACTAGACTCATCTATAATATTAAAAGAAAATTGTTAGACCAATCTAGACCCATCTATAAATTTAAGATAGCCCCATCCTTTAAAAACATTTAACCAACTAGACCCAAATTTAACCAATGGGTCTCAAATTGCCACCTCTATAAATTACTAAATACGCTCGAGGGACATAGGCTTGGAACTTAAACAACAACACAAGAATATGGAAGAGTTTCGAGGAAGTATTGACTCATATCAGAAACTTAAGTTTTACTTACCATTGGCTTGAAAATAATTAAAAACAAGCAAAATACCATATGAAAGCATAGCAAATTTAATCTAACAGCACAAGGTAGTTACTGCACTTCAACGCCACATCAATTTTTTTCATCTAACATGCATCTAACTTAACACACACGAAAACACCCTGCCACTAACTTAAGCCAAAAACCACGTACGCCTATATGCACAAAAGTAATTTACATGGTTCACACAACCATGATCAAACTGCATACTATGACAGTCATTTGTACTTGGACGCTTACGGTAATAACCTTTCTAAGTCCTAAGGTAATGTGAGGTACCATTTTTCAAAACTATGGTTCTCATACTGTAACGCCTCTAAAACCCGAACATTGACAACTTCTCTGGACATGGTTAACAGAATACAGCAAGTGACTAAAGCATTAGTTCGGTTCCAACTAGTTAATCATCCATATGTACAAAACAAGAGATTCAATTAGTCCTACATAATATGCAAAAACATAGAGCTAGTAATAATGATAAGGTAAAGCCTTTCCGTTACAGTGAAGGAACATTGTTTTTTGTTCTACAAATCAAGGAACACAACTTCCTTAACACCCCGACTCTCGCCAATCTTTTTCAATGTCTTTAACCTTGGTTTCTTATCAACAACAATCGCCATAACAGCTTCTTTTCTTATGGTCTTACCGACACTCATAAAACTCACATTCACTTTCTCTTCCCCCAATATAGTTCCAACACTCCCAATAATACCAGGCTGATCAACATGTCTACAAAGTATGATGTTTCCTTCTAAATTCACATCGACTTCAAAAGCACCTACTTTTGTGAGATACGGGACCCCATATTTCTGTGTCCCCTCGACTGTAAGATCCTTAGACTCAGATATTGCACCCACGAATCTGGATTCCACGTCATCAATTTTGACTTGAACGATTTCGTGTGACGTACTGAGTGGCTCATCCAAGATGACTTGTTCTTTACTTATATGGATACCTCTGGCGACCATATCATGGAGTAACCGGGTGGCGAGATAATCGGGTGCTCTGACAGATGCGTATGTCACATTTACAAATTTCAGACCAAATCCTTCTGCTACTAATTTTCCCGCTAATCTATTGAGTTTTTTAGCTAGGGTAACATATGGTTTTAGTTCAAGTACCTGCAGCAAATGTTATAACATCAAAATGAATATCATCGAGCCCTAGAATGTTTTGAATAAAAAGTCTTGACAAATTCTTTTCAGGAAAACAAAAACCACTGACTGAGCTAATACTGACACGGTTTAAAGGACTAAAAAACAAAAATCGTCTTGTAGTTTGGTGAAAAGTTACGGAGAAGGTCCACACTCGACATTGTTAGCAAAATGGTACCTATAGTCAAAAACTCGATATTGTTTGCTGTTACTTTTGGTACCACGTAGATTTATATTTTGCATATACCGCTCTTACAACTATTACTGTGTGTGCTTACAATTCTTACACCAAGTGATGCCCACTTCTTCTAATGATTTAGTTACAGCATTTTCTACTAGATGATCTTATCAAAATGCTCACTTCTATGATTTAGTATTCATAGGACCTCTGTTGTTATTGGATGGTACGCAGCAGTGAATCTGTTAGCATTCATCTCCATCACAGCACCCCCAAACCATAATGGAAGACTTTAACTACTCATATATTATAAAACATTTGTTTCTACTTTGTTCTAGCAGGCAAGCACAAAGAAATCTGGAACTGTATTTTGATTAATTGAAGCACAAACAAAAAATGGTCTAGTAACATCATTTTAATCAGACACGTCAACTACATCAGCTTAAAACACATGGAATTGTACAAAAAAGCTTAAACTACCGACCGCAACAAATGGCTTTATGGTCAGATGTCCCTATTCTATCACCTCATTTACTTCAAGTTGCCGAATTCAAAGTATAAAAAGTTGGCAATTAATGTCCCTTTAATGTTGGAAAAAAATTGTGACAATTATATTCGGTAGACAAAGTACAAAGAAATAAAACATTTTCAGATACTCGTGACTTCAAGAAAATTGGAAGATTTACTTAAGCATCTTACAATAAAACATTTTGAAATCTAACTTTTACTGCATTATATGGCTTTTTACCATCACGAAAATCATATATTGTGGATAACAATTAAATTACCGACTTAGCGGTAAAATTCTCAAGTATAGTTCAGAGGTTCTGATCCAAGTATAGAGTTCCTCACTTCAGTTTACACTATCGAATAAGAGTATTAAACGTTGTAAGTTAATGTTCTTATTTTGTTACCACGACAAGAAACACGAATTAATTACTTGACAAGGCAACTTCTCACAGAAATATATTATCTATGATAGAGTCAATACAAAATCGAAATAAAAGCATATCAGATAGAGATAGCTACAAACCTGAGCTTCCATGGTACTAGAACCAAAATCTTGACGCGTCAGTGCCAAAACTGTTTCATGATCTTTATCCAGAACCCAAATATACCTTAGTGAGGGTACATTAAACCAAAAGCTAGCAATATCTTGATCGCAAAAATCACAACGCTCCAATTCGAGTTTTCTTAATCTTGGGCACCTCATTGATAACGCCTTAAGTCCTTCAAAAGTGCATTATTGAGTCTAGAGCCAAAAGAGATCATCCATAAATCTCATTAGGACACTTGTCAAATCATGCTTGCTAAAGTCACACAATGTGAATAACAAGTTAACATATTAAGAGTCCTACGCATTATCCTTGTGATTTTGCCAGAACATCCGAGTGATTTCATTCACTATGGAGATGGAAATCCTGCTTGAGCCAACATCAAACAAGCTCATGGTAGGTGACTTGTGCAATTCTATATGAATCAAATTTGTGACAATTGGAAAGAAACGATGGTGCGATTATTTAAGAATCAAACTTGTTCCAGGTTATGAATTGACGATTGCTGATGAATTTTTGAAATGATAAACACTCTCGATGTGTCACAAAAACACTTTAGCAAGTGACACATCGATTGATTTTCAAATCAATTTTTTATTTCAATCGGTGAGATAGTAACTCGCTGGTTTACTCATATCGTGCTGTCTGCTTTTAGACGTTCCGATAATGAGAACATGTTGAGTACGATGAATCTAATACATATGTGTTAGAAAGATTTAATACTATAGCTGGAAATCCTGTCAAGAAGATTCTTCTTAAATTGAATCTATCTGATCGCAGGTCGATCCTCACGGATTCGAAGGTTACTCCAACCAAACACGGACGAATGACAAAGTCATATTCGTCCCCCTGCTTTATTTGTAACTGTTTTATTTCAGGAATATTTAAAGATGGTGATGGAGGTACATGATTCCAGCTCACTCACAAGATTCATAAGCCACATGCTCATACCCATCCGACAAATATAAAGACATCATGAAAGCTCAAGTACATGTTTCAAGACTTCCGCTACTCTGATATCGTACATCCTTCTTGAAGTGACAAACTTTTAAAGTTAAAGAAATTCAAGAAAGATGCATTAATAAAGCTTTTCAAGATTATCACATCAAAAAAAGTATGAGCATGTCGGTCCAAAAGTCACAAGTTCGCAAGGTGGCAAAATTTACAAGATGGCGAAACGAGATTATGCTTGGTTGATGATTTCAATAAGCTCAAAGATCACACTCATGCCCAGACAAAAGAACTAGCTCAAATCCAAAGTCTAGCAATACACTACTACAATTTGAGATCCTGAGACCACATATGTGGTCTCTAAGTGGCCGAAAAGTGGTCACAACTTCAAGTTGCCACAACAAGTGGTCTCAACTTGTCGGTCTCAACGATCCCGACGCAAAGTAGCATTGCTACCACTTAAACAATGCAAGTTGCGACCACATGTGGGACCCTGAAAATTTCAACAAAAAATTAGTCAAAGCAATCTAGAGACCACAAATGTGGTGGCAACTTATTTAAACAATAAAAATTATCATATTTATTCATAACTCATTTTATTTAGATATAAAAAAATAATAAATGAGATAATTAAGTTGCGACCACAAATGTGGTCTCGAAGTATTTATCCCTATTTATTCACTTATTTGTTTTAAAGAAAATAATTATTTATAAAAATAAGTTGCGACCACAAATGTGGTCTCGAAGTGGCAGTCTATATTAATTTACCTGCACAAGTTGCGACCACTTTTGTGGTCTCGAAATGTGCTTTTGTGAAGAAAAAAAACAGCAGCCGCTGCGTTTCCAGAATTTTTACGGAATTTTTTCCGGAAAAAATTAACCAAAACGAAACCTGTAAATGACCCAAAACTATGATACAAAAGTGTTCAAATTCATGTATCCATTTATTCAATCCAAAACAATAAAACGAAGTCATAATATCCGCAAATAATGATACAAATTAAGCAATTACAATAACACAACTATGTCAATACAAATAACATGCTATAACCCCTACTCGTAATAATCTTGATCATCACTACCATCATCTTCATCATTACCACCATCATCATTAAGATGACCACTAAAATTCCGTTGATAACACCCGTCGGGATTCATTATCGATTGATAAAACAAACATAGCGCAACTAAGTACCTACAATAATTTAAATGGTCATGTACCAAAGTTTCTAAACACAACAAATTAACCAATAAAGTTTCTAAAAAACCAAACACATTTTTTACAAAGTTTACATTCACATTCAAATGCCATAGTAACCAAAGGCATACTAACGTAACGCATGTATACTAACCAAACACATGCTACTAACCTTTTGGTCTCGGGTCGTTCACGACTAAAAGAGAGAGGAAGAGAATAAGATAGGAAGAGAGAAGATGGCAGCGGCTTGTCCCGATCACGGTGGTGCTAGCTAAGTACCTAACACAAACAAACAAACAACAACTAAAATTAAACCATAACACAACATGTACCAAAGTTTCTAAACACAACAAATTAACCAATAAAGTTTATAAAAAAACTACCCTGGTACAAAACATGTTATGCCACCTAAAAAACCTTAGTTTAGTTTTCAACAAATTAGTAATACATGTACATTGCACAGAGATAGCACACTTTCTTTGGAATAAGAATTTTACCATTCATGTTTGTTTAAAAATCATATGCCTTACAACGCTCTACCTGTACTGCCAAGAGGCGAACTATCCATACAACACATAATCAAACTAAAATACTCGCTTAACAATAACCCTAGATGCACAAGCACACTCAATTAAAACATAAACTATAATAAGTTCAAATAATTTTCAAAAATTCTCAATGTACCCTAAAACTCATAAACTTATAATTCAATAACAAAATCAAACCCAATACTTACTCGTGGAAGAGTGAGATGTGGTGATGACGGGATGTTGGTGGCTGGGGATGGTGGTCCGGCAACAGTGGGTTGTGGTCAATGGTGGTGGTCCACCGGCGGTGGTGCTAACCAAACACAAACAAAACAAAAAACAACAAAAATTATCTAAAACAAATTTGCAAACCCAAATTAAAAAAGAAACATACCTTTAAACAAAACTAAAAAAAAGTGCCAAGTGATGCGTGTGTGCATTGTTTTCGGCTGATGGGTAAGTAGTGTTGCGGTGGTGGTGGTCCGGCAGAGGTGGTGGTCCGGCAGTGGTTGTGGTCCGGCGGTGGTGATGCTAACCAAACACAAACAAAAAAAACAAACCTCGAATTAAACAATCACATATAAAGAAGATAAATTAACAAAAATAACATACCTTTAAACAAAATCAAACAAAAAAGTGCCCATTGTTTTCAGGTGATGGGTAAGTGGTGAGGTTAAAGGTGGTGCTAAAATAGGTTTTGATGGTGTTGATTTGTGGTTATGATGATGGGTTTGGTTTTTTTTTTTGTTCTTTTTGTGCACTGTTTGAGAGAGGAGAAAGGGGTAAACAAAAAAGACTTGGCAAAAAAAAAGGAAGGTGGATATGGTAAAGGTTACGACCACAAAAGTGGTCGCTACTTAATTGTGGATTTATTTTAATTTGCTCTATTATTGACCTGACATAGTACTTAATTGTCTTCTAGCGATTTAGAGACCACATATGTGGTCTCTAACAGAGTGGCGGGATAAAGTAAATACATGGAGGGAATTTTGACTTTTGGTGAAAATATTGGGCGCCAGTTTTGAGACCACTAATGTGGTCTCTAAGTTACTTTTCTTTTTTAAAATAAAATTTAACGTATTTAAACATAGAAGTCGACTTTATATAAAAGATGTTAAACGGATAAGTCGATGTTATATTGTTATACATGAGATGTTAAACATATGAGCCGAAATAGCATCGGTATACATGAGATGATAAATGGGTGAGTCAAGATGTATTATTATACATGAGATGTTAAACATATGAGTCGAGATGGTATCATTATACATGAGATGTTAAACAGATGAAGCGAGGTGATATAGTTATACATGAGATGTTAGACGGATGAGTCGAGATGATATCGTTATACATTAGATGTTAAACGAATGAGCCGAGATGGTATCGTTATACATGAGATGTTAAACGGATAAGTAAATGTGATATCGTTATGTATCCAATGTTAAACGGATAAGTCGATATGGTATTGATATACATGATATGTTAAACGAATGAGTCGATGTGATATCATTATACATGAGATGTTAGACGGATGAGTCGAGATGATATCGTTATACATTAGATATTAAACGGATGAGCCGAGATAGTATCGTTATACATGAGATGTTAAACGGATAAGTCAATGTGATATTGTTATGTATCAGATGTTAAACGGGTGAGCCGAGATGGTATCGTTATACATGAGATGTTAAACATATGAGTCGAGATGGTATCGTTATACATGAGATGTTAAACCGATGAGGCGAGATGATATCGTTATACATGAGATGTTAGACGGATGAGTCAAGATGATATCGTTATACATTAGATGTTGAACGGATGAGTCGGAATGATATCGTTATACATTAGATGTTAAACGGATGAGCCGAGATAGTATCGTTATACATGAGATGTTAAACAAATAAGTAAATACATCCTTATACATAAGATATTAAACGGAATAGTCGATATGGCATTGTTATACATGAGATGTTTAAAGGACGAGTCGATATGATATCGTTATACATGAGATGTTAAACAGAGGAGTCGATATAATATGATTATACATGGGATATTAGACGGATGAGTCGATATGCATCGTTGTACATTAGATGTTCAATGGACGAGTCGATATGGTATCGTTGTACATTAGATGTTCAACGGATGAGTCGATATGCATCGTTTTACATTAGATGTTCAACGGATGAGTCGATATGGTATCATTGTACATTCGATGTTTAACGGATGAGTCGATATGTTATCGTTGTACATTAGATGTCCAACGGATGAGTCGATATGTTATCGTTGTACATTAGATATTCAACGGATGAGTCAATATGGTATCGTTGTACATTAGATGTTCAACGGATGAGTCGATATGCATCGTTGTACATTAGATGTTCAACGGATGAGTCGATATGGTATCTGTTGGATCCCACTCTAGATAGATCTTTACTGCCTGTTAAGGATGGTGATTAACCTATATAATCACAAGCTAACCACAAGAGAGACTCTTGCTAAACAAAGCTAATGTCTATGCGAAAATAGACAAAGCCTATAAGAAGAACAAGACTATTAAACTAAAAGATCCTTCTATGGATTTCTATTAATTAACAAGGAGAATTATGTTTTTTGGATTTGTGTGTTTCCTATGGCTGTGGGTTGGGTTTCTTATATACTACTGAAACCCTAACCGCCTGTTATACAAAACGCGTCAAAGAGATATGCACTGTCATTTTCTAAGATAGCTCAAGCATATCCTTATCACTAACTAACTATACTAATAACCCAGACCAAATATAATACTACCAGAACTAACTTTTGTTCTACCAGCAGGAACCGTATTTGGTCCGCCAGCACTAACTATGAAGTTATCCTTACCAGTAAGAACTACATACCTACCAGTAAGAACTTATACTCTACCAGTAGGAACTACAAACCTACTAGTAGTAACTAACTATTACAATATTCCTAACAGTATCGTTGTACATTATTAGATGTTTAAAGGATGAGTCAATATGGTATCGTTGTACATTAGATGTTCAACGGATGAGTCGATATGGTATCGTTGTACATTAGATGTTCAACGCCACTTCACATCTCCACCTTACCCCCACCTAAAAACACATATCGAACTACTTCATTTTATCAATAACCAAATCACACGACACACCATAATCCACCATATCACTCCAAGTAGATTAAACAAAACGCAAACCACTAGTGAAACATTAACTTCCTAAAATTCAATCATCGAAAATGCTATCTCAAACGCGTATCATTTCTTGAGCAAAAACCCCACGGCTCAGATCACATACGAGACAACATAAACAAACAAGACAACATAAAAAAACAGACCTTAGATGCATGCATTTTGAGTTTGAATTTTCTTTACCAACAAGAAAATGTTCGAGCTCTATAATTAAGTACCAAGATTTGCTCTATATCTTCGACAAAGATTGGTTAGTGGACCGCAGTTATGGATTGACTTAGTAGTTGGTCAAAAATACAGTACATGAGCATAAGAGTGATGTTTTAGGGCTTAACTTGGACAATCAGTATCGAAGAAACCGTTGGTTCCAAAGGTAATAGGGGGTCCCCTCAAGTTATGTGATTTGATCTATTAATATAGGATTCAGCAGTCCGTATTTGTGGAATATAGAAATTATACCTTTTCTAAGAGCTGGTTCCTCCTTGTGAAGATAAGAGTAGATCGAACATCCTGCTCATATTCTTGCATACTACTCTCTTGCAAAGACCAAGAACTGATTTCCCACCTTCGGTTATCCCACCGAGTGCAGTTATGGTTCTTGAAATAAGCATGTAGATATGTTTCCCACCGAGTGCAGTTAAGGGTTTATTAAAATCTCTTCCAGGATTGTTAGTATTTAATAGATTTTTTGTTCTGATTAGGTTGGAATCAATATTGTATAATATTTTAATTGTTCTTGATTGATGGAAATGAGGTGAGGTATCGAAATGGATTAATGATAATTTTTTTTCCATCTTGATTGATAAAGAGAAGAAAAAGAAGATGGTGAGATGGAAAAGTCCACAGAAAGTCAATTCCAACTGGGGTAAAAAATTAAGTGTAAAAGTTAAAAAAAAAATAACAATTGCAATATTTTTCCGGTACCCAAACAAATAGGAATGCTTAAAAGAATGATATTAAAAATCATCGATCTATTAGGTGTAATATGAGAAAATTTTTGAAAGTTCAAACGTTAGTATTAATGACGTGATCCCCAAAAGGTGTTAACTAAATATCTAAAAACATGCGCCCCATTTTTGTACTAGACCTCCGAAAGATTCGCGCAACATATTAATTTATGAATAATGCATCCATTTTTGTACTTGACTTTTGAAAAATGCACTCATTTTGTATTATAAATATTAATTTATGAATAAAAGTTTTATTTAGTTTTTAGTTAAATTTGTTAAAAAATTAGGCTGAAAGTCATGGTCAGGGATACCATCGAAGATGAAAGTATGAGAGGCTTGGTAACAGTAGATGTGGAGAAGGTGAATGGGAGTGACACCATTCTATCTAGTAACTCACCATTGTCGAAATAATTCATGCGAATTCAATACTGAAAAGAAAAAGTTCAAAAATACGATAAAAAAAAGTTTTGAATACCAACAAACTTTCAAATTTGAGGCCGAGACTTTACCACACATACTATTTATTTATGTCCTCACCTAAAAGCAACATAACCATTGCAAATATTATGTTCCGATATCATCCATATCACCATAATATTCCCCTAAAACGACTATATTACCCTTGTCTACTTAATTTTCCTTAAAAAAAATTAAAAAAATTTCGGTCGTTTTAAATTTTAAATAAAAAATTGTTTTTATGTTATTATTCGTAAAGAATTTATTTTTTTTTAACAAAATTTAAAAAAAAATTCGTACTTTTAAAAATCTTATTTTTTTTTAAAAATTAATTTTTTTCGTACTTTTTAAATTTAACAAAAAAAAATTACGTTGTTATTCGTTAAAATATTTTTGAAAATTTCGTACTTTTTAAAATCTTAAGTTTTTAAATTAAATATAATTTTTTCGTACTTTTTAAATTTAAAGAAAATATTTTTTTTAAAAGTTAAAAAAAATTATTTACTTCGAATTCTTTTTACTTTTTTATTTTTTCTTAACATTTAAAAAAAACATAACTTTTTTTGTAGAATTTTTTTTTTAACTTTTTTTAAAAAGATAAACAAAATTTAAAAAGTACGAAAAAAATTTTGTTTTCTTTTATAAAATTAAGATTTTAAAAAGTACAATTTTTTTTAAAAATTTTTGTAAAAAAATTTACTTTACGAAAAATAACTTAAAAAACATTTCTTTAAATATAAAAAGTAAGAAAAAAGTTTTTTTTTTTAAATTTAAGATTTTACAAAGTACAATTTTTTTTTAATTTGTAAAAATATTTAAAATTTAGAGACGAGCTTAAAAAAAAGTGAACTCATTCTGATTTTGAGTGGATTTAGGGAAGACAAGTGAGTAAAATAGTTTATTTTAATGGTCATTTGTAGTATCAGAAAAATATTTTGAATATCTGTCCTGTCTAAAGAGGACGAAAGAAGTATGTGTCTCAAGAGTCGGAACCACATTCGAAAAGAATGGTTGGAAATTTGTAGTCTTTATACCCTAAAAAAATTATCAAAGATCCCAATTAATAAAAAGATATTAAATAGCTTGACGATATTTTTTTGTTTATAAAACGATTAAACAGTTCATAAGAAATTAAAACAATAAAAACATGGTATGGATTGATAAATTTTATATATATTAATTATTCTTTTATTTAACCTCATAAATTCCTATAACAAATCCTAAACATACGTGGTTGTTTTCGATCGAGATCTCCAAACATGTGGGGGATTGTTGGAAAAAAGGTATTTAGCAAAGTATAATTAGCCAACTTAGACATTATATAATCTAAGAATATGAAATATCAATTTTATATTAGATTGAGTATGTTTTGCGTTTATCCTTGAAACGAGGGGCTTTGCAACACAGCTACAGTAATGACCAAAATGGAAGTAAAAGGGAATGTGATTCGTGGTCCTCAAAAGTTGACACTTTAAACACAAATCTGATATGTGATGGAGGAAGGAACTTAGTGAGATAGAGTGGAAGGAAGGATGTATTCTAGAGAGAGAAAGTAATAAAACAAGAAATAACATTATAACAAATTGAGAAATACAACCAACCAACACCCACTACCAAGGCATGGAAAGGGGTATTATATACATACAAACATAACACGTGTCCATAAGGCCTTAATAGGCTTTCTATGGGCCTTTGGCCATATTGAGCTTATCATACTAGGACAATGAACTAACGTACAGGATTTGACTAGATAATCTTAGGAAGTGACCGAGACTTATCTTATCCTAACAAATCTCCCCCCTAAGGGAGGTCACACCAAATTTACAAAAAATTTAATATCCTAGCATACTATGCTATATATTCATTATAGTCATCAGACACGTCAACTATCCATGTCTATTAAACTTGTAAATATGTTGGTGAAGTCTTTTGACTTAGGCACTAGCTTGTTCCCTTTTTTGACACAGTAAGTGACATTGTGATCTTGAACACTATTGATATCATCACCCAAGCATAATCTCGTTTCGGCCATCTGTGACATTTGCCATCGTGTGAATCTTGTGACTTCTGGACCGACATCTCATACCTTCTTGATTTGTTTGACTTGAAAAGCTTTATTGTTGCATCTTTCCTTGAAATCTTTAACTTAACAATGCTCTCTCGTCAGTTTTGAAAAGACTTCTGTTAATCAGAGTGCCGGGATAAACATCTTTGAAATCAATGGACTTATAATAATACTTGGTCACTTCAAGAAAGACATACGTATCAAGTAAGCTGAAGTCTTGAATCCATGTACTTGAGTTTTCATGATGTCATTAATGTTGTCGGCTCGTATGAGCCATGTGGCTATGAATCTTGTGAGTCAACGGGAAACCGCAAGAGTACCTATTCACCACCATCTTTAAAGCATACCAGCAATAAAACATTTAAGCAATAAAGGCGGGACAGAAAATAGTCTTTGATCAAACGCTGTAAAACCGTGTTTGGTTGGAGTAACCTTCAAATCCGTGAATCGACCTGTGTGAACAGGAAGATTCAATTTAAGAAAATCTCTTGACAGGATTTCCCATCTGAAGTAAAGAATCTTTCTAACCACATGTTATTAGATGTCATTAAACTCAACATGTTCTCATTATCGGAACTTCTCAAAAGCAGACAGCACAAAAAGAGTGTTAACTATCGAGTTTACTATCTCACCGAATGAAGTAACAAATTGATTTGAAAATTCAATCGACCGTGTCACTTGCTAAAAGTAGTTTTGTGACACTTCGAGAAGTGTATAATCATTATATAAAAATTCAATCATCAATCGACAATTCATAACTGGAACAAGTTTGATTCTTTAGAATCGCACCATCATTTCTTTCCAGTTGTCATAGCTTGATTCATATAGAATCGCACAAGTCACCAACGCATGCGCATGTTGAAGGTGGCTCAAGACAGGATTTCCATCTTCACTGTTGAATGATATTCACCAATTTCTGGCAAAATCACAAGGAACCTGCGAAGACTCATAGTAAAGATAACACTTAGGTTATAATTCACAGTTATGCGACTTACAGATTTAGATTTGACAATGGTCCCAAATGGAAGATTTATGGAATTATCTCTTTTGGTGCTCTAGACTCAATAGTGACACTTAGTATTTTAGAGATTCTGATACGGATCTGGAGCAGACAACCACCTATTTAATAATCAACTAACACAGGAGAGAGAAAGTCGATATCGAAAAGCATAGTAAGCTCTAAGAGAAATTAAACAAGAGTCTTATGAGACGCCCCTTGAGTGGCTAGGGAGGGTTGTGCAAAGCGACACTTTCTAATGGGTCCATGACAGTCTTCAAAGTCAGACAAGTAGCAAAACCTTGTGTATCCGACGTAATTAAGTATTGAACTGGACATTCCGGTATCCTGCCGAAGTGTTATGAGGCATCATTATTTTCATCGCCTTTATCCTTACATTTCTTTTTCGATTCTTCAACTCCCTTCATGCATACCGAGACTTCATAACAACAACCTTTAGTCGGGTTTGTTCCAGTGTTAGCTCCATCTCAGTCGGCATTATTCCCGATTTCTCACTTTTTACCTCCTTTTATCATACCTAAGGACTTCTACAACTTAAATACTACCTAGTGTATATCCTCTGGGTAGATCCCTCCGGTTTTGGCCAGGAAATCATAGGGATGTTTGAATACCTATACCTAACCCACTTATAACACCATAAAATTCATACATGGTCGGACGGAGAATAAAAAGATCGTTTTGGGATAATTCCAACACAATCATCAAAGCCAAAAAACATTTGAAAAACATCATTCAAAGTGTTTGATATAAATATCAAAAGGTTACACTTTGAATGTTTTAAATCATCACTAAAAGCTCCCCCTTAACATGTGTGCATCATAAGCGAAGTTCATGGTAATGTGGAGTGCATTTGAGTCCCCATTTTATTTTATCATAAACACTTTCAATACAAGTTTAGATCATTTTTAATCAATTTCTACCCCTTATCCAAAATGTTAATCCCTTGATATTTTTGATATCAATTAGATTAAACATTTTCGTGGACGAAATGTTACACAATATCTATAAGGACATTTTATAAGCTCCCCCATTATTTTATAAGGGTATAAAAAATAGTGGCTGAGTACAATATAGCTTATTGCTTTTTTTTTTATTGAATTTACTAAGAAATAAATGAAAATTTTTGTACCTAGCACACCCATAATAACACCATAATTCAAGCACTAATCCGAAACTACACATATATTTTTTACACAAGATTATTATTACATGTGTGACCTGATTGCTGAAAGAAAAACAAATAATATAAATCATGATGGTGTTCTTTGTTGAGTAGTCTAGTGTCACCTTTGGAAATCTCCCTACCAACGAACTTTTTATAAGCTCCATCATTAACCTTTTTCTCTTTCAAGAAGTTACAATCTGTCATTCCCTCATTTTTGGCGTTGGCTTCAACTTTCTTTCTAAGTTACGAAAGTCTATGCTCCAACTTCGAGTATGAAAAATTTAGGAGATACATATGTAACGATTGATTTTGCGGTGTGGTTGGAGATGTCTGTGTTACGTTGGTACTTATGAGCTTCCCCATAAAACTACAATCCTTTCTTGAGTATAATCAAAACTTACTTGAGAAGCCGCATCAAGCAGACATGATGTATAAAAAGCCAATATCCGAATACACACATGACCAATTAAAAACATGATACGCAACACGCAAATTCAATTAAGTCCCTGATGAACACATTTCTCTCTTCAGGATAGTGATGATATAAATTGAAACACCAAAGTCAACTAAGTCTCGGATGTCACAATTATTCCCTCTAAATAGTAGAAATGATAACTCCAAAGTCAACTAAGTCTCGAAAGTAGACATTTCTTCCTGCAGGATTCTGACAATCTAAAGGAATCATCATACCTATGTGTACCTCTTCTATCAAATATATCTACTTATTTTAAGAATAAGCTTAGAAATTGACCGGTCGGGTAAAACATTAATTGAATCAGACAGAATTCTTCTCACGTTTTAACTAATTATACTCCCAACACTTCCCCTTAGGGACTCAAATGATGCATACTGACTAATGACGAGATGTCTCTTCCACCATGTGATTGAAATAGTGCACCTAAAAGATTCAAAAAGGCCTAAAATCAAAAGGAACTAACCTCAAAAGACAAAAGAAGCTAACCTCACAAGAAGGCCAAAGACACTATCAAGTATACATCTACTCCTTCCCCCTTGCTGTTTTTGATACCTCAGAATCAGCAAAACCTTGTACGCACATACACGTGAGATCGTGTTTGAAGAATTAATAAGCTTAAATCTATTCCGTAAGAATCAACTTCAAGGCTTTTAAAACTATGAAAGTATTTCCAAGCATTCCTAAGTCTTTTACAAACTATAAGGTGTTGGCAATATTGATCGAATGTAGTTTAAGGCCTGGATTCACTAAGTCTCAAATTGCAAATAAGTCCATAAAGAGTTAAACAAATGACATCTAAAGCTCTTGTAGTTAATATAAATTAACTCCCCTTAAAATTGTTATCCGTTATTATCCAAAACTTTATCTGTTTATTCCATGACTTATTTTGAAAGACCGTTTTAAAAGATTATTGGATGACACATTCTCCCCCTCAAATGATGACTCGTTTTCTATTAAAAGAGTTGTTGTCATTGTTTGAGTGGTCGAATTGTCTTTGAAAATCTTTTTGTGATTACTGAAAACACTGATTCATTATGAAGACAACTTTTTATCAATAAAAATAAGATTTCTCTTATTTTGACAAATAAATGCACTGACACGTACACTTATTGTACATAGGAAGCACGGGTTGTGTTGCAAAGTAAACACAAGCCTTTGCATGGTCATTAAGTAGACCATGCCCGAGAATAAATTCCCGTTGAGAGGTCAAGTTTTCTTTTTGAAATACTTGCCTTTAAGATGATGATCGGGTTGCTATCTGAAATAATAGCAAGCCATTTGGCATGTTTTGAAAACATTTGGAACTTCTGCTCGAACTTCATTTACAGCCTCGTATCATTATTGAATGACATTTCTAAGACCGTAAATGTTATCGATTTTCAGAAGACATGCCATTATTACCTCTTTTATTTTTTTCTTTTTTTCTTTGGTTTTAAAGATTTTATATTTTTGTATTTTGATTTTATAAAAGTTTTCTGAAAAATGAAAAATCTTTTTGGTTTTTATTGGTTTTTAATATATATACATATGATACAAGGATATCAGAATAGGTACCACCACTATTCTTCAGCTTCATCTGCCAACTGTTTCAGTGTCTCAGGCGTAAAACTTCGCATTCCCAGCTTGTTGATCAGAAATTTAATTCTTTCTCTGCATAGGGGTTTAGTGAAGATGTCCGCTAGCTGATATTCCGTGTTGACAAAGTAAAGCTCTACTACTCCATTATCCACTTGCTCTTTGATAAAGTGGAATCTGATGTCAATATGCTTCGATCGAGAATGTTGAACATTGTTGCAGCATAAGGCAATAACGCTTTTGTTATCACAGTACATTGGAATTTTATTGAATCCAAGACCATAGTCGGTAAGCTGTGATCTCATCCAAAGGACTTGAGCACAACAGCCAGACAAGGCTATATATTCAGCTTCCGTACTGGATATCGCAACGCTTTTCTGCCTTTTTGATGACCAGCTAACAAGCTTGTCTCCCAATAATTGCATACTTCCAGATGTACTTCGTCTAGTATCTTGGCAACCCGCGTGATCAGCGTCTGCATAAGCTGTTAGAGCAATAGAAGAATCCTTTGGATACCAGAGTCCCCTATTTACGGTTCCTCGTAGGTATTTAAAGATTCTTTTTACAACATGTAAGTGCTTTTCGGTAGGCTTTGCCTGATACCGGGCACACATGCATACAGAAAATGTTAGGTCTGGTCTACTGGCTGTAAGATACATAAGGGTGCCAACCATTCCACGATAGTGTGTAGGGTCAACGACTTTCCCTTGTGGATCTTCATCCAGTTTAGATTTCTCCACCATGGGAGTATCCACGGGGTCGCTAGATTCCATACCATATTTTTTCAATGATTATAGAGCATATTTAGACTGGTTTAAAAAGATGCCTCTAGGACTTTGTAAAATCTGTAATCCTAGGAAAAATAATATTTTGCCCATCATCGACATCTTAAACTTTGAACACGTTATTTTTGAAAATTGGTCACATAATTCAGGTGTAGTAGACGCAAAGATTATATCATCAACATAGATTTGTACCAGGAGAATATCGCTGCCTTGTATTCTGATGAACAATGTGGGATCCACTGTTCCTTTAGAGAATTCCTGAGAGAGTAGAAACTTCGATAGTAGATCGTACCACGCGCGAGGAGCTTGTTTCAACCCATAGAGAGTCCTCTTAAGCTTATACACATGATTCAGATTGTCTTGATCCACAAACCCATCCGGTTAGCTGACATAATCTTCTTCGCGCAGAATGCCGTTCAAGAATGCCGTCTTAACATCCATTTGGTTGACGATCATATTCATGTGAGCAGCATATGCGAGGAAAATTCGAATAGCATCAAGTCTAGCCACTGGAGCAAAGGATTCCTCAAAATCAATTCCCTATTCTTGACGGTAACCACGAGCAACCAAGCGAGCCTTGTTCTTTAGAATTCCTCCCATTTCATCAAGTTTCACCTTATAAATCCAGTTTAAAGTAATAATCATCACTTTATCTGGACGTGGAACGAGTTCCTAGACTTCAAGACTATCAAATTCATGTAACTCCTCTTGCATTGCTTCAATCCAACATGCTTGAGTTAATGCGTCTTTATAGTTCTTTGGTTCAACTGATGTGAGAAAGGCATCGTAGTAACAAAATAAAACTTGTTCATAGAGTTGGAGTCTTGTGGAAACAGGTCTCTCGAGTTCACCGATTATGTTGTCTAAAGGATGATCCTTGGTCCATTTGCTAACTTGTTCTGAGTTTGGAGCAGCTGTTGGCACAACAGTAGGAATAACATCCGAAGAAGATGCTTCAGAATCGTTTTCTGGAATTGTAATACCAAAGAACGGATCATTATTCATGTGTGCAACATCTAAATCATGATTGTCTTCTTCAACATCGTTAGGAAGGATAGGAGATTGAGTTTTGGGTGTTGTTTGAGAGTTACTAGGTGATGGTGCATCTTGGTCAACTGTAGTTGAGGAAGGTGAACCGGTTGATACAGCGGGAACTTGAGCAACTACTTCATCAATTGAAGCAATGACTTCAGGGGCTGGGTGATCAACACTTGGTGGAGGGGTGAGTAATTCATCAAACAGCGGTTGAAACAAAAGATCCCAATCACTTCTTGAAGGTGGTACAAACGGTGTTGAGGGAGGAGGGTTTGGTACGAGTCCTGAACTGATTGTTGCAGGAGTCATTTCATGAAGTGCGGGTCCTGAACTGCTGTGTTCAGAAGCCATCGCAGTCAGCTCATCAAAGTCTACATGAATTGTTTTGATAATACGTCTGGTACGTCGGTTGTAAATTCAAAATGCTTTCTTTGTGGGTGCATAGCCAATGAAAATACCAATATCAGCCTTCGGTTGTAACTTACCCAAGTTCTCACTATCATTTGTCGGATAGCAGAGTGCACCAAATACATGGAAGAACGATAAGTCGGGAAGTTTGTCATGTAAAAGCTCATATGGTGTTTTGCCGTGACGAAGACGTACGATGGAACGATTTTGGGTGTAACATGCGGTAGCAACTGCTTCTGCCCATAAGAATAACGGAGCTTTTGCATAAATCAACATTGTGCGGGCAGCTTCAATTAGCGTACGATTACGTCTTTCAACGACACCATTTTGCTGTGGAGAGCGAGCAACAGATGTTTCATGAGAGATGCCAACCTTCTCATAATATTCACGCAAAGTTTGATTAACAAATTCAGTTCCATTATCTGTTCTGATTCGTCGGACAGGTACTTTAAGCCTCACTTGGATCATCTTGAGAAACTTGATTATGAAATCTGGAGCTTCATCTTTTGACCTTAAGCACTTAACCCATGTAAATCGAGAGTAATCATCGACAATGACGAGGATGTACTTCTTTCCATTAACACTTGTGACACGCATTAGTACACAAAGATCCATGTGCAAAAGAAAGAGTTTTTCTTGGTTGGTGTCTTCAGATTTTGGTTTGTAGGGTTTCTTCTTGCTTTTGCCCATTGCACATGCAGAACACAGATGGTCCTTTTCAAACTTTAGCTTAGGGAGACCTCAAACATGACCATGTCTAGCTAAATGGTTGATTGCACCAAAGTTCAGATGAGACAAACGTCGGTGCCATAGCCAGGACTTAGTCTTTGAGGCCTTTGATAAGAAACATATAGGAGAGGACGCCATCATATCTCCAAGAGACATAGTATACAGATTGTTGCCTCGAGATCCAGTCAATAGATCAACATCTTCTAGATTACGAATAAAGCAGGTGTGTTGGCGAAAAGCAACTTCAAGGTTTGAATCACAGAATTGCCCAACGGAGAATAAGTTGTGTCCAAGTCCTTCTACGTAGTAAACCCTTGATATCATAACATTCCCAATATAATAATAACCATATCCCAATATCTTTGCCAAGTGATCATTTCCAAATTTGACTGTACCCAAAAAATTATTGACAAAATTGGTGAGCTGAGAGCGATCTCTGATCATATGCTTAGAGCAGCCGGAGTCCAAATACCAGAGAATAATTTGGACGACCTATGTTCAACAAGAGAGGAAGATGGAACATCAGAAACTATGGATCCCCAAGATTGACTGGGTTCCTTTTTGTTAGCAGATATAGATTTAAGAACCTTAGATTTGCTAACAGAAACATTAGTTTTAGATTTTCTAGGTTTCCGTGAGTAAACCAATGTTACGACAGGTTTAGGTGTTTCATTATTTAGAGCAGTTGGTTTCCTAAGGGGCACTTCAGTAGTTGTGGTAATCCTAGTTAAAGGGCACGCATTTCCTACTATAGTGAAGGTCCGACCAGTAGATCTCCAGATATATCCAATATTTGTAAACACCTTTCCTGTTGGTTTCCAAACTTTTCTCTTTGAATTTTTCTTAGCAGATTTAGATTTTACACGAGCATTCACATTATTGATAAAATCAAGAACACACAAATCATGATTATCAGAAAGCATGCAACCATTACACTTAACACATTTAAGTTCAGAATTCGCATTAAGCTTGGAATGCTGCACATTAGCAGTTCCTTTAGGTGCAACAACACAGTCTTTATTTTTCAAACTAGATTTAACTTTCTTAGGGTGGGCTTCTACTTTATTCTTCTGAGTACTACTTTGTGTTTGCTGAATCTTATCTTTCTTTGTATTGCCTGAAGGCTGTGATTCGCTAGCACTAGTAGACGGTTTTACTCCTGTAGAAGACAACAAAGGTTTGTTAGAAACTAAGTTCGATGAAGAAGATGTTTTTGTGTTTGTGTTTCTTGAGGATGTGATGGGCTTAGTGAATCTAACTCTTTTGTTCTTGTTCTTTAGGGTCACAGCCACTAATTTTTTACCAGAATTGTTGATACTAGGGCATGTTTTATTGATGTTTGTAAGCAAATCTTGAATTCATTTAGTATACTTATAGGCAGATTCTAAGGGATGATCTAGTGGATAATTAGCTTTAACATGTTCTACTAGATCCCTAAGAACTGCAGCTTCTTCCTGAGTGTGCTTAATATAGGCAGAGTGAGCTGTCCTATTATTCAACAATTTTGGGTTATTGGTTCCACATTATTCTTAAGCATCTTTGGATCAATAGTGTGTTTCGTAACAACATTATCAACTAAGCTTTTCCTTAAGTTCCTTAATTCATCCATGAAGATCTATAATTAACCAAAACCTTTTCCTAAGACGAGCTTTAAATTAGAGATATCTACAACATTAGATTAACTTGATTTAATTAATCCATCACATTGTTCTATTGATCGAATACCTGACTAGGTTTAATTCGAGTCATAAAGTTTGCTTATAGGTCCTTTTCAAATGCTCATTCTCGGCAGATGAAGCTTGACACCCTATGATCCAATCTATATTTATTGTTTCCAGTCTCTCTCTAAAGTCCTTTTTAATCTTATCTCGTTCCTTTTTCCACAAGAGATTTAATCTTTCTCAGACTTCTTTAATGACCCATGTCTTTCTCTGCGGACTGAGCTTTTAATTCATTTAATTCAAACAATTGATCAAACTTGGAGTCACTTTCATTTGAAACAGAATAGTCCTTGGAAAATTTCCATGATTAGAGTTGAGTATCAACTTTTAAAGACAGTAATGTTTTTTCAAAAAGAATCCTTCTTTGTTGAGAAGCTCCATCTTAGTTTTAGACCTTTTCACATTCAATTGCACATTCACAGAAGCATTATCTCAAAATCATAATTTTTTCACAATATCTTTGTTTAAAGACTTGTTCAAGATTGTTCGTTTCTTCAAACTTGAATTCATTTTAACTACCAAATGTTTTTGACTCTAACCGATTTTGTTTCCACACCTGTTCCATTTGATGAAAGACATTATGGACTTCAGAAAGTTTCATCAATCAAATAGTTGATCGAATGTGTTTGAACAAATCCTTCAGAGCTTTTACAATGTAAATAATTTCATCCTAAAACAAGCTCTTAAATGTTTCAAACCCCCACGAGCCCCTTAGTGGATGGATGTGAGCCGTGGTTCTTTAACTTTGATAACCACGCCAAAACCAGCAATATGGGATATAAGTTTCTTCAAACTTGTATTAACCAATGCTGACTTTAGAAGTCTTTTTGAACCTCAACTTTGGTGGGTTCTTTTAGAAAGAGTGGAGTCGGAGAATTCACATAATTCTGAGACCAAAATGCTTTTTCAGCAGATAATTCAGTTTGTGAACAAATCATTATTCAAAATCTTGAGAAAGTTGGTTAAGAACAACATAATCGATTGTGAAGTATTGAGACTTTTCTTTTCCTAACATCATAGATTCCTTTTGTTTTAAAAGCATTATTAAACGACTCCTCTTCAGTAAGCATTATGGTCTCTATCGGAGTCAGGAAATCACAATAGCACATGTAATTCTTAATGACATTACCATCAAAAATGCTTTGGTTTCTAACTGGCTGAGCATTCTTTAGAAAGAAAGGATTTTGAAAACCTAGAGCTGTTTAGTGGTAGTGATCAAGAAAAAACTTAGGTTTTGTCAACATGTGAAGTTTGTGCAAATTGATCTCTTTTAAAACAATATATCTAGCTAATTTGATTTTTTTTCTAACGTAATCTCTCTTCGTGTTCTCAGGATTCTCTTTCTTAAAATCATTTTTTAGAATAGTAACTGCTTTGCATTAAAACATTCCTTTTCTTTTTAACTTTCAGAAAGAGTTCGTTTTAAGACCGATCAATCTCTATCAGAACTGTGCACTTAATCTGAAACGTTATCATTACACGCTTACAATTAACATTTTGTCCTATCTTTCAAAACTTTAACTTGTTCCCTTAATATCTTTCAAGCTTAGCAGTTAAAGTATCATTAACACTTTTATTCTCCAAATTTATCTTGGTACAATTAACTACTTGGGTTTTCAGTTGTTTAATCATAGATAATATCAGTGCATCTTATTATGCAGAAGAGTTAGAATTCTGAATAGTTTCCTGTTGTGATTCAATCACATACTGAGAATAAGGAATGATATTGCTATCACTGATTATTTCAGTATCTGAATGGTTCACAACATTAGATTGTTCAGAAGACTGCATCATATGCACAACTTGATTAATCATATTGTTATTCACATTATCATGATTATGTACCTCAGCGAGAGCATTTGAACCATAATGAGATAAATTTTCCATGAGAGCAACTTTGGCAGTGTTGAGCTCATTACAATCAAAGTCATATGCATCCAAAAGATCAGCTTGATAAGTAGCATTATGAGTAATGACAGTCTATGTGGCTTGACCTTCTGCAATTCCTGGATCTGCTAAAAATGCTAGTTCCTCCTTATGTAGAATTTGACCATTTTCTTGAGCTTATACCAGCAACACTTTATCCTTAAACCACGAATCATCCTATTTTATCTTTGGTTTAGTGCACTGTTTGGACATGTGTCCTTCCCCTTTGCAGTTATAACAAATAACAGTCCTTTGTTTCCTAAAATTGCTTCCACTTGCTCTTGGAGTTTAGGTCCTTGCAGTACCTGCAGCAAAATTTGTCTCCCTTGAATTGGTTATAAGGTCACTCTCCCATCATTAATGGTAGCTTGTTGCCTAGGGTTTGACGAATTCCTCAACTGATTATTGGTAGTGGGGTAGCGGAAAGTGACAACAACAATCAAGAAAGACATCATGTGATTGATGGTATCAATGGGATCATCACCTTTCTAGAATACTAGAACAATTAGATCCGAGTCTGGTTAGGAAAATTCAGGTTGTTGGTTAACTGTGGGAGCATATTCCAATTGAGGGATGGATGATGATGGAGAATAAACGTTATGGTGAACGAATGATTGATAATCGTTGGATGGATAAGTGATTGAAAGAGGTGTTGATGATTGATGAGTTAAGCATTGTTAAGACTGATAAGGTGATACATACTGTAGAGACTGATAAGGTGAAACTTGTGGTTGAAATTAAGTGTTTTGGTATGAGTTTTAATGAGTTTGATAAGGAGACTTGATCATCTGATGGGTTGCAACCAAAGCAAGCGGATTTGAGTTATGTTCATGCATTAAACGAACCTCATTTGCATGAAATTAATGTTGTCCCAAGTAACCATGAAGCTGATCAATGTTAGTTGTGTGCAAATCCTAAACCAGTTTGACGTCTGTCATAAATTTTCTCCACTCGGGAGGAAGAGTATTCAAAAATTTGGTGTTCACTTAAAATTGTTCCAGTTTCATATTGTAGATGTTTATGTCATTGAGTAGTAGTTAAAATCTCAAGTAGAGATCACGTAGTGTTTCCCCCTTCTTATAAGCAAACTTATCGAATTCATCATAAAGCTTACACTCTCTTTCCTATTTTGTCAATGAAGTTCCTTACATGAGAAGTCGAATTCTTTCCCAAAGTTCCTTGGCAACTTTATGATTGCTAACTAATGCATAGACTTCTGGTGGTAATCCTTGGAGAATGATATTTGTTTCCTTGATATCACAATCAGCTTGAATTGCTTCCGTAGTAGATAACCCATAATATTTCTTTGGTCTAGTCACTCCATTTTCCTTAATTGAAGGCCAGATGAGTGGACCATTTTCAACGGATTCAAGGATCATTCGTCCATGTTGTCTATTCATCATGTATAGCTCCATTCTTCTTTTCCAAGAATCATACATATCCTTTTGCAACATAGGTGGATGATTGTCAGCACCTGAAAGAATCACTTTGTCAGCAAGAGTCGTCATTGAGAAATTTATTTGTTAATAGATTACTGTTTGATCGAACGGTGGTAGACAGAAATTGTGTTTGATTAAGTTGTCTTTTAAGTGTTTTAATTTCTTGAAACTATACGGGATTTTATAATTCTTGACAAAACCGGGAAAAACAAGTTAATGTTTCACGGGATTTTACGAGTCAAAGAAATAAACCGTATAATTTGAAAACTTGAGTTGTTCGGTTTCAACAAACACTGGTTGTTCGGTATCAACTACAATAGGTTGTTCGGTTTCAACTATAATCAGTTGTTCGGTTTCAACTACACTCAGTTGTTCGGTTTCAACTATAATTAGTTGTTCGGTTTTGACTACAATCAGTTGTTCGGGTATCATTTGTTCGACTTCCATTTGTTTCGACCTTCAGTTGTTTAGACGTTACAATTCAAAACCTAAAAATTTTAAAACACAAAAAGACACCTTTTTGATGGTTGTTTTGCAAAAATAATTGTACAACTAGTGTTACTAAACCTATAAGAACAAGAAAAATGAGAACTTTAAGGTTTTTAAGCCGAAAAATTTTAAATCAAGATTTTGTTCTTTCTAAAGTTTTCGAACACAAAGATGGCCAAAAATGATATTTTCTAGATTCAAAGCTTGTACACCTATATCCTAAAGATACCAGGTCAAATTTACCAAGGTAAATGATCTTTTATTGTACACAATAGCTTCGAAAACAAGAAAAAAATAAAGATAAAGGACGATTTTTTTTGCAAGAACACAAGAACCAAAAAAATAAACACAAAAACTAAACACACCACTCCATGGCTCTTGATACCAACTGAAGAATATGAGTAATCTTTAACAACAACAATTAGAGAAAGAAAGTAAGAAGGAAGGAAGTATTTCTAGTAAGAGAAAGTAAAAGAAAAGAAATGCATTAACTATGTGAAAAATACAACCAACCAACCACCTCTCCAAGGCAAGGAGAGGTGTTTATATACTTATAATGGATCGTGGGCTTGGGCCTTCATGGGTTTATCCATGGGCTTTTAGCTAACTAACTATGTAAGTTTCCAAAAATTACTTAACGAGCTAACGACTGTTATCTATGGAAGTGAACGACACTTTCGTGTTCCTAACATGATTCAAGTTTAAAATTTATATTTTTCTGATTTAACCAAAAATAACACTTTAACGAGCAGTTTACCCGGTCGGTGGTAGATTCGTGGTAAGTAGGGTGTCGAACACTTGAAGCGTGGTTAAATCTCTCAATTTATTAATATTTTGATTTACTAATCTAAGTTAATTCTAATCTAAGTCAAACCTATGCTAATCCTATGTTAGTTCTAATCCTAATTCTAACAGGTAAAATGGGGTTTTCAGCATGAGAGACTGGCACGGGTTTGGTGGTGACTATAATCAATTCAAGACACTTTAACCCACACAAGCAAATTAACATAAGATAAAAGAGCGGTCAAGCCTTATGATAGAAAACTGTATTAGCCATCATTAATCTGATTAGAAGTTGGTTCGTTTATTCAGTGCAATGATTACTTATCTCGAGGTGGCAATCCTCTTAGACTTAGCGGGACTTCATCCTAAGACATAGACACAGTTAATTCTGTCTGGCACAATTAAAGCATCCGCATAAAGCATTCTTATTTGCTAAATATAATCTATCTTAGGGATTAAAGCAATGTTGATCTTGTTAAACCCTAGCTCATAGAGACTTTACCTCTTAACGGCGATTATACACTAGTAGTCCACTTGTCCAACTATTCGATGGAATCAGAATGTTATTTATTGAATTATCTAGGTTCACATGCTAGTCAACTTGTTCACTAAACCAAAGGAAATTTCCTAAATCTAGTTAAGCTAGAAGCGTATCCTTAGCACGAATTTAGCAGGATAATATTTGTGATCCTACGATTCTAGATGTATAAATCACTATATGGAGAGCCATCTCAAAATCCAGATTACTTGGTCTATCTTACTAGATTCAGTTGAATGATAGGTCGGACACAAAAGCACGTAAACAAGTATATTGATAAACATAAACAAGCATACAACGATAAATTAAGCAATCAAGATATAAACAAAACCAAACATTCAGATCTTCATAATAATGGCTAATACCTAAAGGTATTAGCCTTCAAACATCATAATTAATACAAGAGTAATTTTTTAGCCAAGGTAAACTAACCGAGTTAACGAATGATACCAAAAACTGAACGATTATAAAATTATAAGAACTTACACGTTGTCTCCTATGGATTGGAATGCGTTGCAAGACCTCTTCTGCTCTTTTTCTCCTTTGAAAATCGACTTTTGTGGTATAGGTATCGAGAATATGATTTAGCACACTTAAAACTCATTTTTAAGTTTTGTATTATAGGGTCTGGAGTCTGTGTCGATACGGCGTATACAATGTATTGGATACGGCGTATTTGAGTTTCTTGGAGTATGGACCACGTTTGATATCTTCCATAATATTTTATTCCCATATAGCTTGAATACGTCGTATTGCCTTTCCTGGATACGTCGTATTGGACTTGTTTCCTTTGTGGTCTTTGGTGAGTGTTGGCACGTATACGTCGTATCTTCCTTGATGGATACAGCCTATTGGTTGTTAGAATAGTAATCTTTAAAATATCTTTGTTTAAGCTCCAGAATGCGCGCCTTTTGCTAATATTCACCCAGTACTCCATAATTACTACAATTCTCAAATATAAACGATTAAGTAACAATTCTTTGCAATAATTATACAAAATGGGTTAATTACATGGGATAAATGATGCTATAAAATAGACGTTATTTGATGTCATCAAATATCCCCCCACTTGAATCCTACTTGTCCTCAAGTAGCCTTTAGAAGTTTATAAAAATGTATCCCTAAGGATATTTTCCGTTAAAGCATTTATTTGATCTATTACAAGTACACAACCAAACACCTCACGAAATAGGAAGATGAAAACACTCAAATCACTCAACTAATCTATGTGGTAACATGTAACTAATTCGCTCAATTGCTCGGTCGTGACGAGTATTCTATCATAAGCTTGGCAAGGATACACATCTCCACCGCTAAAGCTAAGGAGTAACAAGTTTATAAAGGTAAATATGGGTTTGTATGATAAGGCTTAGGGTTGATTACTCTAACTAATCTTTATCGATACCAATATTCCAGGAGGGCGACAAAGACCACACATACACACCCATAACGACGGGATAGACACATGTGACTGCTCACTCCCACCTCGAATAAGCTAAAGAGTAGGAATAGTAGAGTAATATAGGGTATGGATCTTCTAACTTTCACCAATAGTAATAAACCAACAAGGCAGCTGAGACATGCATACATGGCCGTAACGACGGAATAGACATGCACGCTCGATCACATCCTCATTCGCGTAAAACTCATGGTTAATGATTAGGAAAGGGAAATAAATTGTTGTTAAATAAAAATTACGAAACAAATAGATTAAGTCTAAAATACAAGTTGCTAGACACTTTTTTCCAGACCGTTACCATAATAAAGACACAACTATTTACAACGTCTTGATCATAGATCAAAAACAACAACCTAAGTTGGCGTTCCCGTAACGGTCAACTTCCCAATCATCCCATACTTTACATACTTTACAAGGCAAGTGGCGATATCTTCCACTTTATACAACACTCTACATCATCAGTTTGTATCAACGAATAATCGATCCTTCGTGTAATTCCTTCGGTAGTTGCGAAACGATTATGTTCAAACTTTCCTTATCCTTTTTGTTGCTACTTTTCTAAAAAATTTGATTTTTTTTTGTTGCTAACACTATACTATGAAACTCGGTGTAATTTTACCATCTTTACGATCATAATAATTCTGGATAATTCCTTCATTCTTCGGACGTACCATTAATTGCGATGGTAGTAAAAATACATGAGTTTTGACTATAATATACATTCCCATTTGCGATATGCAAATTTCTTCCAATCGTACCAAAATTGACACAAGACTTGAGAAATACAAACTTTACACTTTAAGCAACTCGCAACTGTAAAATAAACTTAATCTAACAGGGTAGGCTAAGGTGTAAAGGTGTAACAAAACAAAAAAAATTGGTGTATTTCCTAAAGGATTGGCTCTACAGGTTGTGTTGGATCGTTTTACTGAATAGATCTTAACTATTAGCTTGTAAAGGGTTTGTTCCTTTAGATAATTCTAAAGCAACAATAATGAAACAC